>JAFFZH010014743.1:15888-102409 GCA_018420115.1 Euura saliciscinereae
TTTCAAGAATTCACCAGGCATGTAAATACATCAGAATTTAGTGGGAACGTGACCTTTGAAAGAAGACATCATATCGTTTGAAGGAGGGAAGTGTATCGGTTGACTGACGTGACAGAAGTATCGTAGGCTAAATAAATAAGATTCTCTACAGTTAATTTGTAGTATAGTATATTACACACCTAGGGAGGGAAAGTAGGCTATTCTTCTAGGAAAGTATGGCCTTTTTCTCTCCCGTGGGTAGTATACTATTTTTCACCACCCCCTGTATCGGAAAGCACGACTTTCCGTTCACGCAGTGGGCCGAAAGTCGTACTTTCCGTGCAGGTGTGGTGAAAATGTACTTTTTCCGATATTTCTAATGTCATTGTGAGAACATAAAATATTGTCGTTAATTTCAGCTATCTAATTTATCAATGAAACTATAGCACCTATTTATCATGGTCAAGGTGTTGTTGGAAGAAGAATACAAAGGATTAAAATGTTTTCCGCATTTTTTCCCCCCTTGTTTTGAAACGAATTGATACACTACCCAAATTTCCAAGGTGTATAGCATTTACGTTACATACTGCTAAAGTAGATTACAGACGATATGTCGAAGCTGTGGATGTTATCAAGCCTAGAGTGGCCTTGGATTATTTAAACAAGTGTCACATAAAGTCTGCTGAAAAAACAAAACAGTTAGGTATTGAGGCATGAATCATTTGTCCACAAGTCAATGTTGTGCCGATTCCTTCTTATGCAACTACTGAACTTGGGCTTCCATTGGTATTCTTTTTAAATCCTGTTACTGAAATAGACTCAGTCTCTAGGTGTTAGGAGATCTAATTAACTCGAACGCTCGGTATCATTATCAACCTTTGACCACCACTTTTCAGTCAGTGGAATAATACAAGTTGTCAATTTGATTCTACTACTTGACTCGTGTAATTCAAGACGTTACCCTTGAAATATTCTTATTGTATACTCTCCTTCAGTTTATTGTAATAGATGTCAACTACCACTTGCAGCCTTGCGATTGCCGTAATTTCAAATCAGTTGTGGGTAATTCGTATTCTGGAAGATTTCCGGGATACTAATGAATTGTTTTGCTACATGACATTAGATAATGTCAAGGGGGACCGGTAGAGCATCTTCCCAAAATCGAAGCATATTTTAACATCTATTTATCTCTCTGCTATAGGTCATTCAAAATTACTGTGATTGCTCCATTTTACACATTGGCCTCAAGTTGAATCGGACCCATGGTGTGCCCAAAACATTGCGCTACAACTTTTGAAGTAGAATAATTACTGTCACATATTAAATGGACTACAGTCGAAAAATGAATTAATTCAAGACCATGTTATTTCCATAAATTTATCATACAAAACATTGGTTTTGCGCATGGAATTTTGTTCTGGGATGAAAATGGTGAATATTTCAATAATGCAGAGAGAAGGAATGAGGTCGCTAGGTCACAAATTCCAATGGAACTTGAATTTAGGTCATATTTGATTGAATGTGGTTTGAGTTCAATATCATTGTTCTGTTGCAATGACTCTGATGAATGTTCCTAAGATATTTTGCCAGTTAAGCACGATGTTTGGAAACTAAATCCCTTGTGTATCGCTTACTTCAGAGGAATGGCCCGTGCAGCGATATCTGTATGAACTTCGAATGTTCTCTTCTGCCCTTATCAAGCTCTACCTACTTATTTTTTTTTCATATCATAACATCCAGAGTATCGCATCATAACTGTTGATACCAGTTGTGGTATTCAGTTCTCAGAACGACTGGTAATCTCGCTCCCCATAAATAGTACAGTAAAACCTCATTCGTATGATTCGCACTTGTATGTATTTTTTGCCATACTCCTTGAAAAATGTACAAATGAGGCTTCTCTGTGAAACTCATCTGCAATATTGGCGGCTTATTATTGAAATATGGAGGCTATTGAGCTATGACATTTTGTCCTCAAGATAAGATAGAACTGACTTGTCTGCAAATAAATAGTGGGCTTGAAATTCAAATACTGCAATTACAAGAGATTAGATTCGTTTATAACTCATCATGATTACTTGTTTATTGAATAATTTCAGACCAGACTGAATCCGTGCCAGAACAACTTTCTTTGTTGCATTGACTAACTTAAAACAAAATTAGTGTTGTCCTTGAAACTTGAGCCAGAGAACTATATCACGTATTTCGTATCGCGTAATTCTATTTGATTTAGAAATTGACAAAAGATCAGCATTGGGCAATATTTCCATTTCTCGTGATGAATGCAAGTCTTGCATCACCACTTACACAAATTAAGTTAATTGGCTGGACCATATGTTCGTCACTCAAAAGGTTTTACCTGGCATTTGTGAAATACGATGCAACAGAGAAATACTTCTGCTCATTTTTTTTAAACTCGATTCTGTTCCACTTGGATTCTTCTATATATTTTTTCAATTTGTATGTCGTGACTCGTTAAATGAAGTCTCAATTTACTGCAGACTGACTGTATTAAATGCGTCAAGATCTGCAGTCAATAGAAAGGTCGTTCAATTGTGATGCAATAAACTGATGGTAAATATAGGGTGGCTAGTGGTTTTTCATTGATTCTGTGTCAGAGAGTTTTATTAGATGAATATACAACTGATAAAGTGGTGATCAGCTGACCAAAGACATGTGGTGATTACACAAAGATCACAAAAGTAGTATCAAAGTTTGTCGCTTCATATCCGGATGGTAATAATTGTTCTCAGATTCGACTAACATTGACTTTTAGCGTCATATAGGTAAGGGGCTATCCAGATATTACGTAACGCTATATGGTATAGTGCGTACGTAGGCTTGCCTATACTACACTATAGAATTTAGCTTTACGTAATATGTGGACAGCCCTCGGGACAGCCCCTAAACAGATTAGGATAGTAAATATTTCCAATTGTCTCTTGGAATATTTTCCTATGTTCAGAAATTAACGATAGCTTTGACTAAAACTAAATTTGTAGTAATAATCTCTGTGCTACGTACCAACGAATACAAGCTTGCTATTTATTGATAAATTTTTAATCATTGGTACGCACATTTCGTTGTAGTCAACACAGTTGGTAACGTACTTGAAATTGTCATTACAATACAAAGCTCCTGCGTGCTTCACAGTCTCAGGCACCAAAGTATAAATATCTCTTTATCACGAAAGCCTGTTGAATGAGGGCTTTGCTATTATCAGTAGCACAATGCACATCAGACAAATTGATTATACTCTCATCTGAAATGATGCTAATGGCTTGTAAAATAGTAATTAAGCATGAATAAGGTCAAGAAAAATCATTTCTTATAGCAAGCGGAAACATACATTCTGTGCAAACTTGGCAGAAAGTTTTCGTCGTCAGATTATTACCAAACCTGAAAGAATTTACCTCTGCTGAGAATACTATTCAAGTTTTCATGCAATTGAACAGAGTTGTTGATTTAATATAAATTTTTGGTTGCTAGAATTGCGTCCTTCTAGCTAGTGCAAGAGCCAATTACACATCTAAATTCAAAGCAGTTTCGAGGATTGTGGCTCTTACCAGGTGTCTTGATAATAATTTTGAGGCCCAAAATTATAGTAAATTTAGTACGTAAAGGATTTTTCAGTCCTCAAACCCATACGAGTGAGACAATATTTTTCTTAGTCTGTGAGGCTCAATTATGTAACATTATAATGTAAATACCTAATGGGTAGTAAAGTTTTTGACCAGACTGAGTATTTGTTTAAGATTTCCTAACAGCTAGATCTAAGTCAGTTTCTTCAACTTATAGTCTTCAAATTTGGCTTATTGCCCATTTCAATGACGTCTTGGGCATTCAACAATGTTTTTATCCGATGCGCGCTTTCGAGTCAGTCTTTATAAATTTGGAACACAAGCCCGGGTGAAGATCAGTTCGTTTTTTACTGTGTACCAATCGTCAACATAACGAGATTAAATCACTAAACAAATTTGGCTTAGGCCAGTCTCATCTTTGATCAATTCCTCTCCGATTCAAATAAAAAATTATTGACCCACAAATCATCAAGGGCAAAGCCCTTAATTCGAGGCTTATCACAATTGTAAAATCGATTATAATTTTGAACTTACTACATCCTGCTGACTGAATTGACATGGCTCCGAGGCCCAGGTAAATGCGACTCACTCTTAACACGATTTTATTAAGATTTATAACACTGCAAACTTTTCATACGTTATTAAAAAGCGAAAGTATAATCCCGTTGATTTCATTTGGCTTTTTACCTTTATTCTTACACTCACGAGAGTAAAGTATTAAGATATTTTATCTGCAATGAACCTTCCAGACCAGAAATGTGATCAAATGCTTGTAATCAGCGATAAGAAATCAAAACTGCTTTGAATCAATATTTTCCTCAAGTTATTGTAATACATGGTACATATATTAGTCTTCAGGTTATGAAAGAAGTAATACTAAGAAACTACTAATGAAAGAAGAAAGACATTTGTGTGCGTTAATGTGTGGCTATGCGATCGTTTAAAATAGTTAGTACTACATTGATCTCTGTAGCTGAGAGGAATTGTTTATTATAGTCTAAGATCGAGGGGGGATAATGAGTGTTGTGACTACTTCTTTGGGAAGTATAAAACAGTCAACAATAATATAGCGAGCAACAAGAATTTGGACCTGTATTTGTAGTGGAAATTCTTCCATGTCAATATAGATATATTGTTCATATTTTTGGCTAGCTAATTTTGGTGATGTAAACAATAATATGTATAGGTATTTTATACCTCTGTACGTATAGTTTACCGTGTTTTAAAAATATATGTATGGGTCAGACATTATAACTACCTTTCTCCTTCTATTAATTTTGTCTTTTCTTTTCTTATTAATTATATAACATTGATTAGCTGACTTTTTATTCTTAAAAAATCTATCATTCGATTATTATCAATTTCTGGTCCAAATAAAATGAATATATTTCTGAATGAGAAATTCTTTCAACAACATGATGTTATTCACGAATTCGTTCACTAGACATGTAAATATATTCGACTCAAGTTATGCTTACATGTCCTATCTGTCCTATTTTAAGCAGCCTAGGTCCACTACCTCACTTGCCTTATTTTTGTCGCGTCGAGTGTTTACATTCTTCAGACGCAACACATTGTTGTAAATTATCTTGCATTGAAATGAGATCATCTAGTTACAGCTGCAATCTATTTGTAGCAATTTAGAAACATCCGAAGTTATTGTTTCCAAATTTAAATCTGATTCGTTGTATCTTTTGGTTGCAGTGCGATGTCGAGTAAGCATATTGAGGAGGGTATGTATGAGGGAATGAGTCTGCGGCAGCAGCACTACTGTATAACGCTGGGCGTGGGGCCTCTGTGGTGGTCCTGATGCGCCCCATGCCGCCTTGTCTGTATCGACAGTCAACACAGAGAGCCGCGGCGTGGGGATTAGGCAGAGTCAGCTCTCTGTGAGCTCACACATCGTTCAAGTAAGTATTGATTCTTCGTAATTAGATTATTCCAGGATATAATAGTAGAACTTCAATTGGTTTCCAGAGAACTTGTCGATCGTGACTCAGCTTATAATTTGACATTTTTTGAAAACTTTCAGGAGAATGAACTACTTAATGAATTGAAGAAACGTGAATCATTGCGCATAACATTCGCGCTACGCTTAACGGAAAGCACTTGTGTCAAGTGGGAAACGGTCGTATGGCGCGGTTGCCTTTACATCCAAGTTCCCAGCTGCCTTCTACCAGAGGGCTCCAAGGAAGGGTTTGTCTCGCTTCTGGAATATGCTGAGGAAACTTTGAACTGCACCAACGTCGTCGTTTGCTTGAGGAAGGATCGTTCAGACCGAGGTGCCTAGAGATATTCAATCAGATTTTAGACTCCATTCATTGTCTGTTTTAATCTGATATCTGATTCTACGTATTTTTCAGCTATGCTCGTCCGTACCTTCATGTTCCTCGGGTTTGCTGTCTTACCACCGACTCACACACTTGTACCACCTGGCAATGATTCTGGCAATCTATATATGCTCTATGCTATCGAGTAATCGATCGACGGCTCGACTCCAATTTTAAATCTAACTCAAAGGTAAATTTCTGAACGATGTTAATTTGGTCAATGATATTTTCTTTACGTTCTTGTTTCCGTAAATAATCTTTAAAGATGATGCATTTTGTCTGATGTTCTGTTAAATTATCAAATCATTTATTATCACGTTATGATTTTGTTATGGATACGACCAGAACAGGAGACTTCTTAGTGCATTTTATAAATGCATGATAAGACAAGTTATGGAAATATTATATTAGTGGAATCAAGTATTTTGTGTTTCAATTAGTCTATGTACTAAAGTGAAAATACGGAGTAAGACTTGACCGAGTAAAGCTTGTTGAATATTTCGAGTAATAATAGTATACTATGGTTTGTTATAATTTACCGTTTTTATTTCAATTTTTCAGGTATGCCAGTTTTAGGCAAGTTATATGAAAAGCATGAAAGGGTTGTAGGAAATGAGGAAGAGTTGTTTTAATTTAAAATTAAATTTTTCGTTTGCTGCACGCGCCGTATGCTGCAATTATCTAAATTTATTGAGATAATTGCTAAGCAGCAATTTAAGTTGAATTCTTGTATTACAATGAATCAATTATACGGAACAAAAAATCGTTGAAGGAAGCTGGCAGATGCCTTGGCCTTGGCACTACACGAGAAAGCTACCCTTTCAGTTGCCTATGAGTTAGATTTGAAGGTTCGAAGTATAAAAAAAACGATCCTGTCGTTAGTCGTGCTAGAGCTTGTAGATAAAGCTTTGAATCAATATACCACCATCATTCTCTTGAACAATGTTTAGTAATAATATAAAAACATCGTATATATTACGCTCACAATAAGAAGCCAACCTAAAAATCCCTTGTTTGAAAGGCTGTTTAGTCAATAATTAAACATTCGAATGAAATTATATCGTTAAATCACATCAAGACATGATATTTATCTACATTATTGACAAACACGCTATTTTAAATTTATTAACGACAAAACTTTATGTTAATTCGTGGCAGATTGGGGATTATCTAAATTTACTTTCTTTATGATATACTAAAATATATTATTCTCAGCATTAATATTATCATGATATGTTATTATAATATTCATTACTATATATACATTATTATGCTCTTATTATTGTCATAAGTAAATATTATGTATATGCTTTGCCACTTTCTCTTGATATATCATCTGATGCCACGCTTCATACACGATCGAATAACTACAATGCTATACAACTCACGTAAATTGCTTTTGCTTCATTCCATAATCGTGAATATTCTTTAGTACTGAACGATAAACTATGTACTAATGTTTATGTGTATTACTACAAAAGAATAACTTGCACGTGTCATGTTGAGAAAACAAATCCTTGTTCATACTTGATATTTAATATCGGAAGACGAAAAGCAATGTTCTATGGGTAATTTCAGAAATGAATGATAACACGAATATCTCTAAGTATTAATTCACCGAAATATTATTTTAAGTGTGCAAGTTCATATCATCAAAATATTTTAAAGTACTATAAATGAGCTCAAATTATTTTTCCAAGAATTTATATCCAGTTCTTGTGCATTTGCTAATCAACAAGTAGCTGCATTATCGATGATTGAAAACTGATATGAAACATCAGTTTGCTGGGACAACGTTCCCTCCAGTAGAATCTTTTTAGACTAACAGCGTTTTACAGTACTTTAAAATATTGAATTCATTATGTCATTAATTTACTTACTCTTCTAGATTTAATCAAAGGTTTTTTTTAGATATTTAAGTATATGATACGATGATTCCCAATCGATTAACATTCAAAGAATTCTTGCTAATAAATACGTCTCTAAAGTTGAATTGTCGCAGACAAAAATTATGCTGAATTTAAAAAAAATATACAAAATGAACAAAAAAAATTAATAAAAAAAATTTCTTTAAATCTTATAAAGAAGAAAAATCGAAAAAAAAAGTAATAAAATAGTTTCAATAGCTGTTCTTAGATAAGTTGCTGGGCCCGTTTTGTATGGAATCGAACTGTTATTCTATTTCTAAACAACCGTTTTTTTTCCATAATTTTGATTATGTTTGGATCAAATTTTGTTAACTTTCCCACTATTCTTTCTTTTCCGTTTTTGCTGTTGTTTTACAATAAAAAAAAATGTAAAAAATTCTGTTCCCAAGTGAAATACATAAGAACAATAAATAACAATAAAAAAAAGTGAAGTAGATTTTATGCAATGCGGACCATCATATTTAGTATTACATATATTGTTACATATATCCTTATTATTATGCTACATTAATTATTCATACATTTAATAAAGGTAATTGCTACAAATAAAAAAAAACGAAAAAACAATAAAAATCGAGCAACTCGCTTTCGATTTTCTATTGAACCAAAAAAAGAAAACAAAGGAAGGAAAACTTCATTCGCATTCATTCTTTTCCATCGACTCCCACGATCTTTCTTCATACGAATATATTTTTTACACATGTAGATCAACCGTTATTTTGAGAAATTGAGAATTGATTCGTAAATTGAATGATTATCAGAAGTTGAACATTTATTCTCATTTCAACATTAACTTATTATCAGCACTAGATATTGCAAGAATTGCATCTCATTGTCAAAGTCTAATATTCGGAGATGATTTAGTAATTTGGAATACCTTTGACCTAAGGAAGTTATATCGAAGACCTATCAAGTCAGTCTGTACTTAATTTGAATGTGAACCCCGAGTACATCAAATGAGTAACGCAGGAAAAAAAAAATTAAACTCCAATACACTATGGAATAGCTTTAGTTCGCACTGTGCATTCCTAAATTCAGAAGCTACTACTACTTGAATCAAATACTGCAGGCCGATGCATGTGTGAGAAAATCGTATATACAGTCTTCTGATTTATTGATTCGAAAATTGTCTGTGCGGTGAATCTTTTTATCAAAGAAAAAGATACGTTGCGAACTCTGATGGGGATATCACGGTTTCATATCGTGGCCATGAGGGGGTGATTGTTACGCTACCCGCTCGCAGCGCTACTATCGATAATTCGGAATCCGTTTATACCCGCATAGTGCAGCAACTTTTGATACATCCTCTTAGGAAGTTCTCATATTTTGTAATTTCGCATATTCGCCGGCAGAGGGCATACATCGAGTGGTTCCATGTTCCATCGAGTTATAGAAGATATTTATATGGATGTTATGTTTTACACCCTGCCGCCGCTTTGCTAGCTCCGGACCAAGGGACGAGCGGTAGGAAGAGAGAGTGGAGGTAGTTGTGTGTTCGCTGTGTGAAAATGCTATTGCCGAACCTGTGGACACCCCGACGTCGGCCGGGTAGTTGTTAAAAATGGCCGACATCTGAATTTTATTCGCGTACGTTTCAGTCAAGTGTATTATTGAAATATTATACACATAAATTGAGGCCATTTCAGTTATTAAATATTACCTAATATCATGCCGCGTGTCAAAGCATCGCCAAAAAAATGCGTCAAGACTTCCAACTCACACCCAGCGGCCAACACTTGGGTGTTCCTTATGAAAGGTAAATAAGAAAACCAACAAAAAAAAACAACAATATACCTTATTCCTTTTTTTTTTAAACACAATCAATTTTTACCATTGTCAACACTATCCCGCAACATTATTGCTCGTCGATAATCTCGTATCATTCACTCTATACACCCTCATTAAACCTCAATCGATAATCGTTGTTATTCATTATCTCGTGCAATGCAATTATGTTTTGATGATTATGAAACTTATGACTGAACTCCAATTCGGCTCCGAAATTATTGCATAAAAATTCGTCTTTTTATCGTAGTTTTTTTCGTTTACAATATTGAAGAGCGAAAAAATGCGACAGAAAATTGAGTTTATCATTCCTAAATGCACTTTTTTTTCAAGGTGATGGTTTGGAAAGTACAGATGGCAGTTCTCCAGACGTAGTTAAACTCAGGCATCCGGCTTCGAATCAGCCAGCTATGTTCGTCTTCAGTCCGGGTGACACTACGGTTCAGGAGGTTTTAACATTTGACGAAAATAAAAGATCGTGGTTCATAGACGACAACGTCAAGTCCGACGGCAAAATGCATTTATCTACGCCGATTGATCCTATATTTTTGGTTCTACCATACTTGAGGAAGGTTTGGGCATTCTTTATTATTACACAAACCAATCCAAAACCATATTTTAATTTTTTAACTTGTCCAGTCGCAGCAAGTTATGCCCTTGGATCAAATTCTCCGAGACGAAGATTACCCCGGCACTTCGCGACTCGCACGATGTCAGAATTTGAAACTATCTCTAATTGCGGATCGCAAAGGTGACGAGGAGCTACAGGCATTCAAATTCAACGAAGACAAAACTATGATTTGGCTACAGAAAAAAGTTGGCAGAGTAGCTGAAATATTGAGACAAAAAGGGGTCCATGTCTCGCAAGGTGCTGTTAGCGCAACTTATGTTAAGAGCAACAAACACGAATCTGGCACGGAAATTGGTGAGAAAAGAGAGAAGAGTTCTGTTTTATTTTTCGATGCAGCGGGAATTGAATTTTTGTCAATTTTTATTAGAATATCTGAAATACGCTCATGGGATTGTTTCCGAGTACCTTGCCGAAGATTTGTCCAAGACGTTGGCGCAGCATTTGAGTTTGCCGGATGATGTTGAGAGCAAAAAACGAAAGTTGAACAGCCCGAGGGAAGGGAGCGAGGAAAAGAAAGCTAAGAAAGACACGCCTGATGTTGAGTCTACCCCGAGAAACGGAGCTCTAGACTTAACAAAACCTGAAAAGGTATGTGACGTATTGTTCTGATTTTTTTTTCAGATACAATTTCGGCCATGTACAAATTACAACTAGACTCCAATCGTCCTAAGCTTTCAATTATTCCATGAACAGTCAATTGATCTTGAATATATATTTCACCTCTGATCCTTCATCAAGCAAAAACTTGAGGTGTCACGCCACCTTGACAACCCAAAATCATCACAAATGCGAAAGTTTTCTCCACACAAGAGAACTGTCCACTTGTCCACTATATTGTTTACAAGTTCACCGATCTTGGATTTGCTAACTAGATTTGCTATTTGTACATTTGTGGCCAATTTGAAATATTGTGATGGAAGTCATCACTCGAAATCATGGATTCGTGAAGGGTCTCTGTTTTGATTGAGTCGAGTTGGGTGACCATAATCACAGTTAATTTATTGCATTGTTAACGTTTTGATGGCATTTCAACATCCGCTTTGGAAAACGTAGTAAAAAAAGGGAAAAAACGTCATAAAACTTTACTGGCTGAGTATTGTCGTGACTTTTGTGCCAGCAGTACAACCAGGTATGGTCACTGGTACTCCGATTCAAACATGTATTTAAACAAAACAATGTCCAGAGATTGACGTAGGCAACAGAGTCGAAATTCACAAGTAAAAACACACGAGTGGTCCGCTTGTTAGAACTGCGTGCCGTTAGCCTTGACCACTTGTGTTTTTTCGAATCCGTTGTCTACTTTTATCTATGGACAACGATTTGTTTTACTACACGTTTGAATCAAAAAACCAGTGACCATGCCCGATTGTTCTCTTTGCACAGAAGCCACAACAATGGGCGACACTCAGGCAGACTTTTGGCTACTAGTACCTAGAGCTAGTACGATTTATGAAGGGGGTGTTAAATTGACATCAAAACGTCAATTGTGAAATAAGCAAATTCTGAATTTTTGTTCACCTTATTCGGCTTAATCTAGAATTTCACAAAAAACCAACTTGAAATCTGTCAAAAATCATCATCCAAATTCTAATATATCAATAACAATTGTTTTCCAAATGTTATAGCCCCAAAAGCCGCTAACAGTCTCGAAGAAGGAGATGTCCAGGCAGAAAGCAGCGGCTGGTTCAAAGAATATTTCAAGTTTTTTCAAGAAGAAATGAGTCTGGTGAGCCAATGACGGAACAAATGATAATCGCCAGTCGATGGTTTCTCAAATTTGTAAGAGCACCTTGGAAAAAAAAATCATATTCTGATAAGTCTCTGCTGCGTTCCTATCGATGTTACACTTTAGACTTTTGAATTGGTGAAATATCTTGACAAACAAAAAGAGGATAAAAAGAATCGGAAGTTAAGAGCATGCTGGAGTCAGGCTTTACCCACCGTACCCGGTTTTCACTTGTTTTCACTGATAGCAAAGCCTACGCGTCACGAACGCGGAAAAGGAATCAATAGCGCAATCCTATATTGAATTCCGAAGATTTATATTGCAAAACTTCTTTATTTCATGCACTAATAGAGACAGGACATGGTATGGTCGTCGATTATCATTTTGTGCAGAATACCATACCATATCCTGTCTCTATTAGTGCATGAAATAAAGATGTTTTGCAATATAAGTCTTCGGAATTCAATATAGGATTGCGCTATTGATTCCTTTTCCGCGTTCGTGATGCGTAGGCTTTGCTATCAGTGAAAACAAGTGAAAACTGGGTACGGTGGGTAAAGCCTGACTCCAGCATGCTCTTAAGCAATGATCAATAATCTAATAACATTGTTAAACACACAAATATCCCAAGAAAAAGAAAACCCCGCAATTGTTCATCTAGAGTGTGTTATTATTATCATAAACACTACGAATTCATAATATTATATAATTTGATCTCTTTCCTGATGTTGATAAAAAAAAACGACAACAATAATAATTAATTTAATATATAATCTAACCCATCCCACGTAATTTCACAGAGTTGCTCAAAATATTTCAACGAAATTTAGTAATTTATATTCCAGTAAAAGCATAGGAGTAAGATTTATTTCATATTTTAACATCTTTCCACTTTTTTCTTCTTTTCTTCATCATACACGTGATTAAATTGTATTTTATTGTTTTTACATATTGTTTTTGTTCTATTTTAGTTGTTTATTTGTATTTTTACCATCATATTTTATTTCTTTTTACTTTTTTGTTCTTATATCTCTTGTAGAAAGTATTCAACAAACGGCATTAATTCAAATATGATCAAATTAGAGAGAATGAAAGGATTTAAAAAAAGATTAATGGCTAATATGGATGTTTATGTTTGTCTCTATTTTCAGAGATAGAAATGCGTCAGCTAACAATGGATTCGATTTTTTTTTTCAACATTTAATCCCGTACTGTTGTAATATTCAACTTAGAATATATTAGACGTAAAATTAGTATTACGTATTTTTGGCAAGAAAGAGCTAACGAGCGATTTCATAAATCGTACATTTGAGTTTCTCGAAAGAGATTGGACAAAACCTCGCGTTTTTCCCGTCTTGCAGGTATTGCAATCGTAAGGAATTTTTAATTGATTGTTTAGCTCCTTTTTGCCTGGCTACATCGTTTATTTTAAAAGACTGCCCAGTAAAAGCAATATAATTTTTTTCCGTTCTTTAGGAAAGTGATTACACCTAGCGATTAAATTATATTATTCAACCTTTTTTCCTCTTCTCGCTAATTATAATCTTTTCAAAGCCAAAGTCGCAAAAGTCATGTTAGGTAATGTATCAAAAAGATTGAACTATCTTAGAGTATACAATTGTTTACGACTATAATACACGATTGGATTACAGATCCAGGAAACTCGATTGGGGTTTATTTCGCAGACTTTTGCTACTTCACATATTTGAAGATCCATTCAGTGCGAATTTTACGTTGTTAATTATTGTATTCTGTTCAGTATTTATTACATTGGATATATTTTTTTCTTTGGATTCTTTTTTTTTGGCGTTTTTTTTTTCATTGGTACGAAGATGGAGCATACAGGAACCTGATTTTTATTATCTGATGACTTGACGGCACCTCAATTACACTATTGCAACTGATTGTCGCGTATTATATATCAAGGATTCGATAATTCCTAATAACAACCTAAAATATACGTATTACATAAGTCCTACCTGAGGCATTGAACACTTTGATGTAAATAGAATATTATTTGAAAAAAAAAATAGTAACAGAGCTATCTAATTATTATTGTGATTTATGTCAAGCAAACGTTGATTAAATCGAGGTCCGGGTGTTTGGAATTACAAGAAGACCAATAAGATATCGTCACGTGTGCTTAATTTCACATAGTATACGAATGTTTTATACACACTTCATTTAATATATTGCGTCCAACCGACTTGCGAATTTTATCATCTTTATTAATTTAAATTAATATTTTGTATTTGTCGTACTTAATTATTAGTTGATAATTGTAATTATAATTATTAATAGTATGAGCTGCCCGATAATTATATAAAGTGAGGAAAAATTAACTGAAAAAAAAAATAATAAAATGGAGCTGTGTATGAGTGATTCAAAAGAGTGTGTGAGGATTTATAAGTTAAGTATTTGTTTTTGTCCTGTCTGTACGATGAAATATTATGTCAATATAATAACATTGAGAAATCAGCAGCTATTCCATATTATTTCTTCTCTTCTCGTCGTACTATTTTTATTCTTTTAAACTAAATAGTTATTTTAGATTTTCACCGTAATGCTGGTTAATTTTCGTACCCATTGCATCCGGAAATTTAGCCGGTAATTTCAGATTCGAAATCTGCAACAGTGGCATCGTTTATATTTCTATCAGATTCGACGATCGCCTGTACTGCTTCTCTACCTATAAAAAATCAATAGTACTAGTTTTCAAATATTCTTAGAGATTGCGCTATTGTTATTCAACCGGCAGTGTCATCTTGCTCTGGCTGTGGCGATTCTGCGAACTTGGGGTTGAGGCACGCCACCCACTCATGACCTACCCGAACTTAATATGTGAAACTTGTGGGATTCCGGATTGCTGACCAAACGGTCACTGACCCCACGCACAGGGGTTGCCTTTTTTACTTTTCATAATAGTCTGGGAAGATACGGTGTGAAAAAAGAACACTTGACATTCGACGATCGTTCGACGAATTTTATAAATGTATATCTCGTTTCTTCGCCAAATAAGATTTACCATGAATTTCAAACATATAATGTATGTATTTATTCATTCGTATATTACAATCGAGCGACTACAACAGATTGCTGTAAGATCAACGAATTTTTAGCCACCTTACAATACTATAAAACATTCATAATTAGAGCGTAGGGATTGTGATAATCAATAATCAGATACATTAATACAAATTTATCAAATTCATCAACTTTCAAGATAACATTTTACTTCGTGACCATGGGTTCATTTGTTGGTTCTGAAACTTCAACATCCCTGCATTTTGCATGCTGCAATTCTCTTCGTATCTCAGCTGTAATTGTATGATGTGATTGTTTCTTCAGTAATTCCAACAGTGCTTCCCTTTGTTCTGAACTTATATCACTTTTATAGCGTTGAACAAAGGTCAGGAATGCCTGATGCCATAGAACAGGCAGTTCTCTAGAGTCGTTGACAAATCTGAAAATTTGAAAAGAATTCAATCAATTGTTGTTTACATATGATTCATCCTTCACGCAAATCTTTGCTGAATCATCAATTCTGATGAGAAAAGGAGGAAACGTTAATCATTCCTTGGCGGATCCGACTACACCGTGTGTTTTCGGTATTTTTCTGGTGTAGGTTCGGTATAGGTGTAAATTTAGTGGGAATTCAGTAATTTACCGAAAAAATACTGAATTCACACCAAAACTACACGGTGTATTTGCGCATTTTTTACACTCAAGCTTACACCCAAGTTAACACCCAAATTTACACCAAAAATAAACCCGACCTACACCGCAATTACACTGAAGCGGAAAAAAAAACAGGAATCCCGGAGCCTACACCGAATGTACACCGAATCTACGCTAAGGCATACGATCTTTGAGTTTATACCAGATGAATACCAAGGTTACACTGAATTTACGCCAAAGAATAAAGATTTACAAGCTAAGAGTTGCACGCGTACGCTGTATAACGGTAAAGTTCTCGTATTGTTAAGTGAGCGAGCGCGGCGCAGTAGGTAAGGCGCGTGGCCGGCCCGCTGGCGGCCTGTGTTCAAATCCGTATGATGTATGCATTTTTTTTTTATTTTCCCTATGAGAAAATTCCAATAACTATGTTTTATGCTCATTCTTGAAATTCTGTGAAACAATTTATAAATTTAATAGGAAAAAAATTATGGTGTAATTGGAGTGTGAATTTGAGTGTAAAAATTTCTGGTGTGTTTCTGGTGTAAACATGGGTGTAAATAATTCGCAAATACACGATGTATTTTTAGTGTAATCGGATCCGTCAGGGTTCGAAACCTAGTGATAGGAAACTAACTGACCTGAGGAAATGAAAAACAACGGCATCGACGACGCGGTACGGAAGAGCGTATTTCTTGTCCAAGAATATTCTCAAAAAGATGCTGTTAGCGCCAGTATAATCCATTTCGGCAATTTTCAAAATAGACGCGGATGAGTGTAGAATGGGTATAGAATTTTTCCCAACTACGGAACCAATGATGATAGCTTCCCTCAGAGTGCAACTACCAGACTCCAATAGCGGCAGTAATATTCCTTTCATGAAACCCCCTGGCTTGAACAGAGCTTTCCTCAGCGCCTGATACAGGTGAAAATTGAGTCTCTTGTACTCTGCAAGGTCGTCCCTAACTCTGGGCAATAAAACAAGATTGAAAAATCTCTGCGCCATTTTTTCTTTCAAGTTCGATGCAAAGATTCTAGTTGCCTGATACATCGCAGCGGCTGACCACTTGGGGGGATCCGTTATGTACAATATCTGTTCCCAGTTCTTCAGATTTGGTACAATTTTGAACGCTTTTGGCAATTTTCCGCTTCTGTATTTGGCCAGAACGTCTCTAACTCCCTCGTACATTTGCCTAACCCTGGGATCGAGATCCTGCATCTGTATAGAGCCTGCGTCTGAGAATTGCGTTTGAATTTCAGTCTTTTTTTCGGTCAATTTCTCCATTATGATGTCAGCCAGAGTCCGCAACGGCGCTCTATCCCTGTTCATGAACATTTCCAAAGCGCGTTCGTCCTCTTCATCTATTTCAACGTCGTCATAGAAATTTACTCTAGACTCGTCTTCGCTGGATTCCGCCTCGCTCTCGCTGTCGTCATTGCCGAGTTTCGTTACAGGCTTCTTGGGCGACTTTGTGGGTCTCTCAAGCTCGTTTTCTTCCTCCATTTCCATCTGCTGTCGCCTGGCTTGCGACAGAATCTTTCGCGATAGACCGGAGTCAACGAACTAAAAGTTGCCAAGGTTTTGGTAATTAGGTAAATAAATATAAGTAAGTCAGAGTGCCAAGATGTTATTTTGAAGACTGTGGAGTCTTTAATAAAAAAAAAATATTCACTTACTTCCTCATCCTCATCTTTACGGTTTCTAGTCTTATTCCTGTTCTTTGATTTCACTACTTTTTCACCCTCGATCTGTTCCGCCAACCCGACTTTCGAAGTCTGTGCATCCCGCTTTGATATCTTTATTTTCTTCGCTTTTCCCATTGTTCAAAAACGATTTGTATCGTGTAATCTGTTAGTGAAATGCACAAATAATGACAACACGTGGAATTGGAGGAATAATTTTAAGTTAGGTTAGGTCATAACTTTTCTGCCGACTGTACCACCATCTGGTGAGAAAATACAGCGTCGTTTTTTTTTCAGAATCATCTTTGGAAACGAAGCAAAATGAGTTTTCCTTTTTTCCGAACGGTCATTTTATTATAACATTCAGTTGAATACATTTCATGGAGGAGCCGATGATACAACAGCATAGACGATAAATATTATGCGAATACGGTCGAAAAAAGAATGATTATAGAGAATTAATGGATTTTCAAATGCGAATGTTGAGCAAGTGTTCACTAAGTCATGAGTCGGAGATCAACGACGTCGTGAACACGTTGTTTCTACGAAAAGCATGACTAGCATAAAGTAAAAAAAGGAGCGATGATCTCTGTTCTAAAGTTTACAGTCCATAGTGCATGGACTGCGCAAAACATGGGTGTTGTCAGATTGGCTCAAAACCGCAAATGATAAAGGAATACGATCGTTATATAAAGGATTTGTGCTCATAACAGAGCATATGTAATTTGGAATTCGTCTGGAAGTCTCACCCCATTCTATTCAATGTATGAGTATATACTTAATTACGTGTAGTATACGGTGAATTGAATATAAAATATTGCGAATTATTTATCACACTTTTGAATGTTCATTATACGTTATAACGAGCGGTTATTCAATTATTTATACTTCAATATATTCTCCAGTTGGTGTTGATTTTTTAATATAAACAGAAGTGTACAATTATTCAAGAGAGTGATAAAAAATGTGTTTTCAACTAAAAATTGAACCAACTGGACATTATATGGTCGATTAAAATCATTTCAGTTTTCCATAGTCTTTAAAATTGAAAAAAAAAACGTACCAAATTATCGCGATTGTTATGAAATTGAATTGACAATTGCGACGTTATTTTCAGCAACCTAACCTAATCTGACGTAAGATCAGCCTTCAACTTTCAACCTTGGAGATTACAGGCTCGAGTTTGTTAACACTAATTTAATCGAATTGATAATCGGCTCAGATTATCGTAATCATGGCAACAAGTGTGATGCTGAGGAACACCATCCGTCAACCACTATTACTGCAAGTACACATTGTTTACATGTTATTTATTCGATAAAATTAATCTCGTTTGTTTTATAATTAAATGACAAACAAAAGAAAGTAAACAAAAAAATGAAGAGACATTTTTCACATTTTATTGTTTTGTTGAGTAAATGTTTAGGAATCTAATAGGGCTTTGCATCACGACAAGATGTTACAATCTGTCTTTTTTACCTTGCAGAAGAAAAACATTGACCAGTTTTCACCGGTTCTTATTGGAAGAGAGGAAATTTGATGTCAGCGGACAAGAGGCAACGGATGGCACCATAGCCAATGGTCAGTAGAATCACCTCTTCAAACTAAACTAATTTCAAAGCTTGCTATAACATTATAAACAAGATCTGAGTAAAATAAAATCTATCTTCCCAATTCTTGATTTTTCGAGAGCTTTGTACTGTAACGATTATCTTTTTTTTACAGTGAGACAAAATCTGATGAAACTTATGGGAATATCGATGGGTTATTCGCCGCTCCAACCGTCCCGCCAACATTTATTGACACTGCTACCAGCCTCGCAGGACGAGTTGCCAGCGCGATCTATGCAGGATAGTTTTTCATCGGCTATTCTACCCTTGAGCTCGGATCTTGCCCTGCAAGAAAAATATGTTACATTCTTGGGAAATGTTAGACTAGGAAGACTCATGGAAGATATGGACATATTCGCTGGTTCGTTATTGTTTTATTTCTCAATTCGATTGAATTCGAGTTAAAATCCGTTTTCAGCATACTCAATTCTGTTCAGTTTACTGGGACACAATGGCGAATTTTAAAACGGATTTTACAAAGAATTAGTTCCTTTGTATGATCAGTTGCCCAGTTACTGACCTGTTTTTTGGTAAAGTTATTTCGTCTGGTGTGTTTAACATTGGGTATATTTTTTCAGTTTGGATTGCCAGCAAGCATTTGGTGAATCCAAGAATGAAGGAAGGGGATATCCTACCGCAGATACTGGTCACCGCTTTAGTAGATAAAATTGACTTTACGGAGTATATTCCTAAGGTATTTAAGGATCAGGTACCCCACTTTCTATACTAACGCTAACCACGTCAGAACTCACAAGCATGGTTTGTTCTACTTTTTATTTTCCTTCTCAAATTTGATTTGTTCAAAATTAAGTCTGTTCAGAAACCTGCTCTTGGAAACCAGGAAAGACATGTGCTGCTCTCTCATCAAAACATTCTACCTATGCCAAAAATGAATAATAATTAGAGTTTGACCCGGGTTAATTTTTTATGCTCTTCATCATTCCAAAAAGGAATTGAACTGAACCGAATCATTAATTGGGTTCTAAGCAGTCTTTGAAAAATTATAAAAGTATTATTTGCGTTTTAAACATTTTTCATCATTTTTCAGTTAGTTCATTCAGCACTGCACTGTTTAGTTATCATTTAGGGATCTGGATCATTGTGGAATATCACGATTATGAATTCAAGATTTTTTAAATTGACTATGCAATTCTTTTATCTTTAGGCAGCGGGCGACATCCGACTTTCTGGTCATGTATCTTGGGTGGGAAATTCGACGATGGAAGTTGTTGTGTGGTTGGAGCAGAAAGATCAGAATAGTTGGCAGAAATTAACTCGTGCGCTGTTTTTAATGGCTGCCAGAGATTCTCTCAATACACGTGCAGCTTTCGTGAACAAACTTGTCCCTGCGACTGAACATGAACTAAAGATACTCCAGGGTGGAGAAGGTACGGGATAAAAATAATTGATCAACATTGTTGATAAACACGAAGGAAAATTATCGATGTTTATTTCTAATGAAATCTATCCATACAGCAAGGAAGAAACGACGACAGGACGTTCAAAAGCAGTCATTGATCAAGATGGTTCCTACTGTTGAAGAGCAGCAAATTATCCACGATGTTTTCATCAGGACTATAGATGCAAAACACTATCTCAGCAGCAGGCGAACCTTACCTCAAGGTGCTGTTTGGATGGACTCCTCGGAGATAAGCAATCTAATTTTCAGTCATCCCGAGGATAGAAATTATCATAACAAGGTATCAATATATTTTGTTATAAATGAATGCAATTGAGCAATTGATCTTGACATTCGATTGTAATCTGTTGTTAGGTGTTTGGAGGATTTTTGATGCGTCATGCTTTGGAGCTGAGTTGGTCCTCGGCTTTTCTTTTTGGGAAGCAGAGGCCGCGACTGATGCACATTAGTGACATTCTTTTCCATCAACCGGTGGATGTTAGCTCAATAATTAAAATGGTTTCCAACGTGAGTGATTTGGATAGATTTGGCATTTTGTGAATAAATTACATTCATTCAATTGCATAACAATCTAAGCTTATATCAATCTAAGCTTTTGTATTCTGGATACTAGGTAATATACACGGAGCATAAGATGATGCAGATCGCTGTTCATGCTGAGGTTTACTCCCCTGAAAGAGACGAGGTAGTAACCACAAACGAGTTCCACTACACTTACCAAATCAATGATAAATGTAAACTTGTATTCCCGAGGACGTATCACGGTGAGTCACATTATAAGGAGTAACGAGTGATACCCAATTAATCATTCCGATTTCTCATTTTTATGCTGAATTTTTCAGAGGCTATGCAGTACCTTAATGGACGTAGAAACTTCCAACGCGTAATGGGATTAACAGGAAAATAATAAACGAAACATTAGTAATATTGAGCATTATTCATGATTTACTGAAAAGAATTAGGTTTATTCATATTGTTTCTCAAATTCACATTGCTTTTTAAATTTTCATCGAAGTTACCTACATTATCTAGGAAACTACCGGAATGAACTATATCTAACTTAACGTCTCTTTTTTATTTTTATTTTGTAATGCGTTTGGATTGTCAATAACATAATAACTCGGTCTAACAATCTGGATTACATAATGGATGTAGATTAATATTTATTTAGGATGATTTACGAAAACGCGAAGAGAAGTGAATTCTCTTTTAAGTCATTCGACTAAACAGTTTCATGCATCTATTCTAGTTACACAATCGAATTGTTATGTTTGCATAGGTTTATTAATCCATAATTATGTGATACCTGTCAAAATATACTTTAGGTAATTCATGTCCAGACTGAAAATTTGAAGTATGTATCGACGATTCGATCTAATCAAATCTAATTGAGTTATTTGATGCCGAGGAAAATGTTTAATCTCGTTAGTCTGTAAAGTAGTGTATTGTTAAGACAAGTTTTGGTTGATTGCCACTGTAAATCTTGAATCCCCTAGCATGACGCGAATCTTCATACCGCTTTGTACTTATTCGATGTAAACAAATAGTATTTATTCAGTTTTATAATATTATTTATTATTCCCAACTAATGTAACCATAGGTGAAGAATTATTCAGTTTGAAACTGAATCAAGCCGCCAATTTGTACTAGGCCGTATTACTCGATCAAATAAATTATTCTTTATCTTTATGACATTGTGACGGAGTTTTTGTTTTCAAGGAAATTTTAGTTTCCCAAATGAATCCCTCCTAACAACTTGCCCGAAAGTTAACTTATACGGGAAATTACCCACTCATGGTGATGTTCAGGGACTTTGTTTTGTGAAACTGTTGTTCTGAAATTGAATTGAAGACACATGAGTAAGAGACGTTTATTATGGATAAATATACACACCTTTTGCAGTTAAAAACTAAGTGACTACATCCTTGCACAGTGAAAATCAGGTCGAACCAATTTTTACATACTTCTTGGAAAACACGGGGTTATGTCGATAGCACTTAGCACAATTTACTTAAGAAAATTTGCTCGATTTGAATTTGGTGTATTCTGAAGCAATCAGAGATTGAGGGAATACCTACCCTATGTGCTTTTCCGGTTGCCTATTACACGGCGCAACGGCCGTTCAAGTTGAAAATAGGATTCGCGGGGTTGACGCTAATTTAGCACCAACTTTTGTATTCCGATTAGGTGATTGCAGCATGACGGCGAAAAATAAAACCCCTTACAGATTTTATTTTATATTTAATGTTTTTTATCAGACACGTTTTATGTCCATTTCATGTTTATGACCTAACACAAACCGAGCGGGGTAGATGTTAGCTGTCCCTGAAATATTTGACCAACAAACAGTTATGCATCCATTAATTGGGTTTCGCTATAGAAAAGGTTTCATTAAATGAATGACAAATGTGCAGTAATTTATTGCATCAAAGTAGTGGTACATTCATGTACACAAGAAAATACCATTATATCCTACACCGGATGACATAGTCAGTAATTATAAAATATTGTCGATGTTGAAATTGTATTTGTATATTATTTTTCACCACACCTGCACGGAAAGTACGACTTTCGGCCCGCTGCGTGAACGGGAAGTCGTGCTTTCCGATGCAGGGGGTGGTGAAAAATAGTATACAACCCACGGGAGTGAAAAAGGCCATCCCAAACTGCGTTCTTGCCACCCTCGCCTTCGGCTCGGGTGTCAATCTCACATGCAGTTTGGAATAGCCTACTTTCCCTCCCTAGGTGTGTAATATACTATTTCGTCCTACCCCCCTTGAAAACGCGTCTTTTCATACATGCGAAGCGGGTGGAATCTGACTTATTGTGACCGCTCGGCGAGCGGGCGGAAAGTATGAAAAGGCGTGGTTTCAAGGGGTGGGGACGAAAAGTATCGTGTGCACCACGGGCGGAAGGCGAGTTTCACTCGTGCGAGGCTGCCTTCGCACTCGTGAAATCGCCTTCTTTCCGCCCTTGATACACAATATACTATTCTGATTATGCTCTTTTCTGTTTACGTTGTGCGCATCTCGGTGCGCAGTGAATTCGTCACATAATTATTAAAATAATTTTTCTGCAAATTGAACGTTTGCGCATTGAATTTTTGGTGTGTGACATGTATTGTATGTACATACATAGAAATCAGCACTGTACATCAAAGACAAGATTTAATAAGCTGCTGAAGCTAACTCTATCTAATGTTCCGACTTGGCAGATTAAAGAATGAATCACGGCTCCGAGGAGAGCTCTCATCTGAGCCGAAACGTTATCCGAAATAACGTTTTAATATCTCATTGATCGCAACCACCACATAGTATAATAAGAAATCACGTTTTGTTATTGACCTTTAGGTCCAACTGTCCAAGAAAATGAATTTCAAGCTAACCGCTTAGTTCAGGCTAGATCTCAGTGCTGGTCGAATGAAAGAACCTTAACGTATGTCATGAAATGATAACCGCATAATTGAGGGTGTGATTCAGTCGTGGAACTAATAAACATAATGAAACCGCAGTGCTGCGCAGCGCAGTGAAAAGGTTTCTGAAAGTAGCTTTGTAGCCTTGAGTCCTCAAAGTTCCGGACTAGTAGGAGTATAACGGCCTGACTTAAGTAAAAATTGATTTTATTCTACCGGAAATCCTGGAATAACGCATTACTGAAGGTTTTAAATCCTTCCTTACTGGGTGTTGGCGGTCGTGGGGGGTGTTACGCGTTACATGTGACGTCACACTAGATGCGTCACGCAAAAGCGCCACGCTCGGAAGGGGGGCGGGGGGCGTTGCATGTGACGTCACGCGGAAGCGTTACGCGAAAGCACTAAAAAGCAATGAAATTCATAAGAAGGTCACGCGGAACGCGTAATTCTTCATAATATGAATTTTTCCACAGTTACTTCGATTGATTGAATCAGACAGGTAGTTTTTGTTCCAATTAAAATGAGTTACGTTACTAAGGTATAAATTAAACGTGACGTCAGGGGACATAATGATATGACCTTAGGGTAACATGAGGCTGTTTTTTTTCAAACCAGCTTTTAGCACTGTTAGTGTCGATAGAAGAGAAAGTGCTAAAAGCGTTTCAATCTTAATTTAATTTATAGTTGCGAACAGATCCGTATAATATCAGGATAAGATTATCAGTATTTTTGTTTAAAAATAACTTAACAATTACACTGAAAAACTTCTATTACCAACTACATTTACTAATCTAGATTTTCCGTGAGATTAGTAGATTCACTTGGTAAATGTTTTTTGTCAGTGTACTTGTTAGTTATAGATATACTTGACACAGGAAAAATTCACTCAATCTGATTCGCCCATTAGCATTTGAATCCAGGAAATTTTATTCGATTCAATGATATCTTATTTGATCCTAGTACACATCTCTTCATGATAGGGCGATTCCACGTCAACTGTGACACTCCTGTCCCTCATAGTCAGCGATTTCGATGAAATTTGGTGACCACGTAGGTTTTGGAGGAAAACAACTTTTGGCCAAAGGATTTTCGGAAATTCGGAAAACTATACGAGTTGCGGAGCCTGAAAATTTTCGGACGTCGATTTCTTGATAAAACATATCCCTGACACGAGTTATCGTAATCCAAATCCGTTTTAACGACTTGGCGTGGAAAACTATGAAGTTTCAAGGAAAAAATACGTCACTCATGACAAACCAATAAATCAATGTTTATTATGCAAAAAAACATAAAAAATCGATTTTCAATCGTGTTCTCTCACTTTGTAAATTATAAAAAAAAGTCAAGGTATTTCTTTTGGGTTTCTCATAGATTTCGCCTATCGAAAAGTATGGTATCTCTTTTGGTTTGCCTACCAATAAAGGTCGAATCGGTCAGACGCGCGCTCTTGCCGTGCAGTGCTAGCGAGTGATGGGCGAATTTGTAATTAATTGACTACAAATTACAAATTACAATTCATAACGATTTCTCATTTGTAATCAAACAAAAATCCATTACTCATTACAATTAATTAAGGAAGCAGGTCCTTGTAGGCGCACCTAAATAAGGTCAAAATTCATGAATTTTTTTCTCACAAACGGTTAGAACTATGGTTCAGTACAATATTTGATGTACAATTCGTATTTTTTTGAAGTCAGATTATTCAAAAATGGGAGAATGGCAGCATTGTTCTCGAAGCGCTGTCTTCCAAGTCTGTGGACACTGTCACTTGTTCACTGTTGATCTGATTGGAATCAAATTTTCACAGGTTTATCTCCAATAATTGAACCAGTCTTCGACGAGGCGGTTTTTTACATTTTTGATTTCCCTTCATGTTACGCTACCTAAAAGGTCAAGAAATATACAACAAAATTTTTTTTTATTTCAAATGTTAACAATATCCTAAAAAAAATTGTATCCAAAAAACGGCTCTTCCAACACTGGTTTAGACATTGCAGATGATCCGGTTCAAATTTCTTCTACATCAGATTAACAGTGTGCTAGTGACAGTGTCCACAGACTTTGAAGACAGCGTTTCGAGAAAAACGCTGCCGCCATTCATCCAGTTTTTAATAATCTGATTTTTTTTTAAAATATGAAGTGTGCATCAAGTATATCACACAATGGTGGAAACCGTTGGTGACAAAAAAGAATTTCGCCCAAAAAAAAAAAAAAATAATTTGTGTCCTTATTTAGGTTCGCCTACACTGACCTGCCCCCTTAATCTGAAATACAATTCTAATACCCATTACAATTGTAATTTGTAATAAATCCGAAATACGTAATATACGTAATATACGTAACGAAATAACCATTACGATTATGATTTGTGATTGAACTGAAATACAACTACCATTCATTTTTAATTTGTAATGCTTGATGCATTTCGGTTTGATTACATTTTCAAATTGTAATGGTTGATGGATTTGAGTTTAATTACAAATTACAATCGAAATACGCAATTTATTTCGGTTTGATTACGAATTGCAATTGTAATGAGTAATGGATTTTGGTTTGATTACAAATTAGAAATCGTTACGAATTGTAATTTGGAATTTGTAGTCAATTAATTACAAATTCGCCCAACACTGGCTAGCACTGCACGGCAAGAGCGCGCGTCTGACCGACTTCGACCTTTATTGATAGGCAAACCAAAAGAGATACCATACTTTTCGATAGGCGAAATCTAAGAGAAACCCAAAAGGAATACCTTGACTTTTTTTCATAATTTACAAAGTGAGAGAACACGATTGAAAATCGATTTTTTATGTTTTTTGCATAATAAACATTGATTTATTGGTTTGTCATGAGTGACGTATTTTTCCCTTGGAACTTCATAGTTTTCCACGCCAAGTCGTTAAAACGGATTTGGATTACGACAACTCGTGTCAGGGATATGTTTTATCAAGAAATCGACGTCCGAAAATTTTCAGGCTCCGCAACTCCTATATAGTTTTCCGAATTTCCGAAAATCCTTTGGCCAAAAGTTGTTTTCCTCCAAAACCTACGTGGTCATCAAATTTCATCGGAATCGCTGACTATGAGGGACAGGAGTGTCACAGTTGACGTGGAATCGCCCGATAATATGTGAGTAATTCATTTCTTGGCTCAATTCGAATGCACTTGGTAATGGATAATATTTTTTTGCAACACCTGCCTGGAAAGTGTGATTTTCGAAGCGTGTATAGCGTGCGTAAAGTGCCACTTTTCCGAACCGCGCAGACAACTTTACTTTCCGCACTAGGGCTAAAAAATATTCTGCACTGCTCGGAGAAGTGGCACTATACGCACGCTATACACGCTTCGAAAATCAAACGTTCCATCGCAGGAATTACAAAAAATATCGTGTGTGGCACGTGCGGAAGGCCGATATCTAACTCGTGTGATAGCAGCACTCACCTCGGCTCGCTGCATTTGCAAATGCGACGCTCGCTGTCGGTTCGCGCTGCTAACTTCACACTCGACGGATATCAGCCTCTTTCCGCACTTGTAACACAATATACTATTCCTGTGTACATGCCTCGTTTGGAAATATTTGGACGATTGGTTAGTGCCTTTGTGGGATGAATGCGGCTTTGTCGAGATAATCTTCGCGTTTTCTTATAGAGAACTCAACCGTTGTGGTTTCCGGTCACGGTACGAGAACACGCTCCTGATTAAGTCCTGCAGATGGCCAATAGTTTGATATATTGGCTATTGCATACGTAATTGGCTATTTACACACAATTTTTATACCCGAAACTATTTGCATAAGTTTGGACGATAGTCTTCCTCGACTTTGAAAATATGTCTTATAATAAAGGAAAATGGCACACAGAATACTGTACGAAGGAAGTCTGACAAAACTGTTCTTGTACATCTTGTGCTGTGAAGGGTAAAGCTGGCATTAGTAGATGGAAAAATTATACAAACCAGGTAGCATTTGTCTTCGGGATCTCTTCAACGTCTGGGTTACAGGTACAGTGGGTTCTCGTTATAAGGGTCCTCGTTATAGGTGTTTTCCCCGTCGTTGCGTATTTATAGCTTTCCCCACTCTACCTGCGTACGTATTGTATTCCAACTTTGGCTCGCAATCTTCGTTATAAGCTACCATGCGACCCGTGCTCTCGAGGCAGGTGGTGGGGGAACGCTCCAGCGACGGATTTCTTGGGATCCTATTCCCCCGATCAGTCTCTTATAACGAGAACCCACTGATTATGTCTAGATTCAGCAAAATCGCTAAGTTGGGATAGAGCCGTAATCATAATCAGTATTCAGTCTTTAGTATATTTGGCTGAGTAGAAATGCAGCCGTACCTACTCATCAAAATGAGCGTCGTTGTTGTGCAGACCACTGATTGAATAGTTGAACCAAGTGCCTAGGAATGGGAACTCACATCCCATTGGCGTTTGAATATATTATGCCAACGGTGGTGGAGTTACCAGATCTTGGCACATGTTTATTCAATATTTTGTGCGGTATAATTAATGAGGAATTACTAACAGCGTAGAACCTGTTCATCCAGATCAATTAGGCTGTGGAGGTACTCAATGATCGGATTGCTTTATGGCATTATTGGAGGAAACAATTTAAACAATGTCAATCTAAACACGGAGTCCAAGACAATGCAATATCTTCGGAATTGAGTAAATGATAATTACTGCAGAACTAAATTACATCATGTTTATTCTTTGTAGCCGTGTGAATCAGCTCGAGAGGTATAATAGGTAATACGTATACATTCTGACGGCGGTAATGTGATAATTTTTCAATGCTCATACGTCTAATACACCTAGCGATACACGCAGGGACATCAGTAAGCGTGTGGCAATCGAACGGCAGACTAATCGTGAATTTTTTAACGTGAGTATTCTTCAAAATTTCAGTAATCTGTCATGAAATGATTTACTTTATTTCCATTCCTAATTCCTATCCCAAAATCAAAAACCTATGAAAAATCAATTTTTTATTTTTAATTCTTCGAGTGATTTACTTTATGTTCCAACGAAATTCAAGTAGTATGAATGATGATTTGATACAAGGAGTATCCCACACACACGGCCGTAAATA
This sequence comes from Euura saliciscinereae, assembly GCA_018420115.1. Taxonomy (NCBI): domain Eukaryota; kingdom Metazoa; phylum Arthropoda; class Insecta; order Hymenoptera; family Tenthredinidae; genus Euura; species Euura saliciscinereae. Next base: position 44,737 of record JAFFZH010014743.1, read on the forward strand.
GTTGATCGATTAAATTTGTGATTCAAGTTCATGTTCCGAAACTCTCTTTCGCATTTTTCAGCTGCAGGGCTAAATAATGGGGCGTATCTGCATGATTATATCATTTATACTATTTGCAACTTCTGCTTCTGTACACGGATTCGTTTGCCCGAATGATTATTGCGTAGCCATAAATTGCGCAGGCATAACACAATCATCGTGCCCCGATGACCAGGTCTACATGCCGTATACAGGATTCTGTGGATGCTGTCCCGGTTGTGTAAGGAAAATTTGTGAGTATGGCGGTCATTTACTGATACAACAATTCTTTGAATTCATCGTGTACATTCCTTGAATTTATGCAATTTTACCTTTTCTTCGGTGGTTTCGTCCTCCACTTGCTCATTAACTCCTTCGACGGCATTGGGAATCAATGTGTCTTCATGGAGGCTGAGTCTTCTTTGCCGTCGAAGGGGTGAATATATTCTGACTGCGGAAAGGGGTGCGAGTCATTTCGATTTATGTCAATATCTTTTCACTGTCATTGATGTTCCTTTGGGTATATGTAATAATTATGAATTCACTCTCCATCTCAGATAAGGGTCAGAAATGTGCAGGGTTACTAGAACTGATGGGTTCACCAAACACAAGAGGATGCGAGGAAAATACCACGTGCACTAAATATGTCGGAGGTAGTTTGGTTTGCGACTAAATGATTGAATGATGTGTAAAATGTCAATGTATAATAAATGTGTGAGTACATGATTTAGAAAAAATTATGACGATTTGACCTGATAGATAGAAAACTGAGGTACACCCCATGCATTTCATTGGTTGAACTGTAATAAAAATCAAGGGACTGATCTATGTATATATATCACTATCGATACCATCTAGAATCATCCTAGATAAAGTGATATTTAATTTGCAGATCAACATAAAATACAGGGTGTATATTGGTTTAATTATATAGCAGTATTTTCTTCAGTACAAGTATGTGCTTCGTTATCGCGTCAGTTATTACACGTCCTTATCAATAGAGTCAGTCACGCGGTGCGATTTTAAAAAATACTTCAGACTTATAAGTAAAATTATTGAATTAACCCGACATTATAGCTGGTATCATTTTGGGCATAATAATTATTCTTGGTAGATTATCAGTAATTTTATATTGAGTGTCATAACATACTTACTACATATGAACACTACTAATGTACACCCAGGGAAGTGGTATCTGGCGCGCCCGCAATAGGCAACTGACATACACCTGTAATTTGGTTGGCAATGCCACGTTGTAGCTCGCCGCCGAAAAAATTGCCGAGCTACAACGCATGGCATTGCCAACCAAATTACAGGTGTATGTTCAGTTGCCTATCGCGGGTGCGCCAGATACCACTTCCCTGGGTACATACGTTGCACACATTAGCTTCCTCGTTTTTGGAAGACGTTGACCGTGACTTCCGTGACGTTGAAAAATTCTGAAAGTTTAAAATGACGGTTGAGAATTTGATCGGGAATACTTTGGAACATGTTATAAATGAATAAGTTGTTGGCAAAATGTCGATAAAACTCCCTGTCTCAACACGAAGTAACCTCTTTACCGTGAATTGAAAATCGTCTCAAGCGGAGTTAGTTCTCAGTAAACAATATAGGGTATACTAGGTTCTCAATTTTGATAATTTATCATAATATGTAATAAATCTGTAAAAAAGAAATACAGTAATTGAAAAATGCAACCTCGTTTCTCTTGAAACCAAAACACTCCAAAGCTGGCTGAACACAATGACGTTCACGAACGAAAGTTTTTGTATTCTTTCACAGTTAAGAAAAAAGATTCTTGTCTGGTATATGATCACGATTGGGTATAAGTTTCGAATATGGGTAGAGAACCATCAATTAATACGATCAAATAAGTATCTCAAAGCTTATCGATAACTGTCATGAAACCATTTATGTAAGAAATGAAAATATAGAAAATCCACCTGAATATACGTTGTCAGCACCATTCAATGAAGAAAATATTCAAAGCTGTATCTTTCGATGCTTCGAATAAATGTGCGAATAAAAAGTGAACTTTACACTGACACATACTCCGATGTACTACGTCTCAGTTTCGAATTGAATAGAAGTATAATTTTTCTATAGTGCAATCGCCCTTCATGAATATCTGCAGTTAAGTGCAACAGGCTACTGGCAAGAAGGCCGCAAAAGCGTCTGGGGATACTATACGTACGAAACGCCTGGTAGAAAGCATTAAAACGTGAAACAATGTGCGACCTTGACCGAAGTTCTGCGTCTGCGACCGCGGGGATAACCGTCTAGCGAAGTTGAAGTAGATTCTCACACACACACACACACACACACACACACACACACACACACCATCATGAAACAGGGCCATCGGAACCAGACGCTTTTTAGTACCAAGAACCCGTCTGCACAGACTCATTACTCTCTAGACTTTATACTGTATAATGAAACAAATCGGAAATCCGTTGCATTTTCACATCGTTCGACTTTTTACCTATCCTATACATATCACACTAAAGACAATTTTGATCTTGCTAAAAACAATTCAAATCGATGCCAAACTATTATAATTGCTTCCCAGGAGCCGAAAAAATTACAAGTTTTGGTGTGATAATCATATATATACTATAATATATATATACTCTATAATAAAAAATCTTTGCGAAAAACTTATTCCTATGATACGTTTTGGCCGGGGTTTCGTTCAAAACGTAAGTATGAATGTACTAGATGCTGTATGGAATAATTACACGGTTTTAATATATTATACTAATTTTACATAATACAAAATAGAATCGAGATTACGAAAATCATAGATGTGTATTAATCTTAGCTCAACCAGAATCATTTTGTAAGAAAAATGCGTGTATCAAACAGAGTTGAATTGATTCGCAAAGGGTTCGTTCAAGTTCTAATTCTAATTCAACACTGGATGGTAACCGATAATTTGAACTGTGAATTTCATATATTTCCATTTGTACTTGATATGGTTGACATAAAGAGAGTTAAGACTTACCATCACCTGCCGATGCGCTCCCCTCGTAGAATATTTACCTCCTGCATCACGGCGGAGAGAGAATAGCGTGACTTCCCGCGTCGCCTTACCGCACCGTGTGATAATTCTTGTCTCGTTGATCTTGACGAAAGTATACTAGTGGCGAAAAAGCCCTTCGCCGGCATCGCGGGCGACTTGCGTAGGGATCGAGGAACAGGCAACAGCGAATCTACTTGCACTGCAGGCCGCACTGCCGTTTCACTCGCACGATCCCGCGCGTCTCGCGAAGGTTGCACGAACCCAACCTGCAACCGAGCACGCCAACTTGATTGAAAGGACGAGTTTTCCCTTTCGATTCCTCCCCTACCCCCTCAGACCAGGGACTTGATCAAGAAACTGTAGAAGATACGTTGCTATATGGTGAGCTGGACAGGCAGGTAGGTAGACTGGGTACAGGTACGTCGAGGGTTGTTTCATGCCAGTCCTGCCCGACTGGCAGTTTGCGTATATACTGAGCAATAATGCGGCGGGGTAAAGATGGAACGCTGCGCGGCAAAAGGCAGAAGGCAACAGGTAAAGGAATAAGGAGCAACAGGTGAATCAAAGAACAGACTCTCCTCCTTCGATGGAGGGAGGCAAGATGGCAGGGGCTCAAGGTAGAATCGGCCAAGAACCTGACCACGGTTTCTCGGGGTGCCATCTATGGCATCCCCATCTACTCCTAAAGGCTGAAGCCTTAGCTCAGCCCGAAGCGGTGTAGTCGCATAGGACGCATGGGACGAGGAATCGCCGACTATTAATCATAAAAGGTATGGTATGGTGTCTTAAAGCCAACCACCGCCATACCTTCGTACGTATATATGTACGCTATAGTGGCACTGCCCAGCCACGGTTGCCTGGCAGCTTTCCTCCATCAGAAAAATAGAGAATCAAAGCGAAACCGGTTTCATGGGGGTAGCCAGTTCAGCGGAGTTATCTGTCTGCCTGTATCCCGAGACCGCCTAGTCCAAGACATTGCGGAGATGCAGTGGTCTTTCAAGTTCGATTTGATCATTCGATCGAATTATTCAGTACCCCATGCGCAGGAGAATTATACCAATTTACTCTGCACCGGACGAACATGTTTCTTCTGCGTATTGTACTCTACCCATCTAACTAACTATATAGCGTAATTGCATGAAACGTGATATATATTTTATTTCGAATTCTGAGTATAGCCGCACAATCAGAGGCCAGTTTAAAACTTTTACGTTGGCCACTCGTATGGTGGCTCGGAGGTTCGCCGAGCTGCAGCTGGCTGGACGAGTGGCAAATTCTTCAGGTGAGCTAAAAAATCCTGCCGCCGATATATAGGGTGTCCAGCAGCGAAAGGGGTTTGGTCCTCGCGACAAGGCCGTTGGTATGCGGCGGTGGTCTCTTCATGTCTGTATGTACTTCAGTCCAGGGCCCAGGATGTATGTTACTAGAACGCAGTTCTAACAATGGCAAACACGAATTATTACAGCTGTGATAAGAATGTAGGGTACTGTAGAGATATACAATTTTCTTATCATGCTTCTTGACATTGAATGACACACAGTATGCAGTTGTGTCTACAGGATCACATATTTACTTCGTATCACATTAATTTTGGCACGATTGCCCTTGTGTATTCTGCCCCTGTTTGTTCAGAAATTATAACCCCTCCGAAAAATCCAGAATGTTCGTCTGGAAGTTTCGTATTAATAAGCTCGTATAAAGACGTGGGTAATTTTAATTGCAATGGATATAAATTGCAGGGATTTGAATCACTTCGTGCGAAATATCAATTTCATCACCCCAGGGTGTTGACAACTGCTTTTGCAGAGGAGACATGTCTGTACATAATATACATTCTATTTTGATTCAAGGAATTCAGTGCAGGTAACGATGCTTCGGAGCACTGAGATCTCAAGGGCGAAATATCACCAGTACAAAAAAGTTGCTGCAGAGGTTTGCTGTACTCTTGGCATCACTTGTCAATGTCATTCGCGGATAATGCTGTCCGATTCTTATTAGTTGTTTCACTACACATAGATATCAGATACATACATACATGCCTTTAATAACATTTCTACGATCAGAATCACTTTATACACAATTCAATTACATCCCTTGAGACTGCTGCGCTGAGAATGAGATTATTTTTCCATCTGGGCGATAGAAATATTGCAACATAAATAACGGTCAATTTTTTTTTTGCGTCAGTTGAATCTGCACGATAATTTAATTATCAAAATGGGTGATAATCAGCTTTATATCGACTTTGGCTTAGCAAACACAACAGTTCGTGAATAGTCAATAAATGAATGGTGTGCGAAAACTGAACAATATACCTTGTGAAATATATTGTTAGTATGATGAACCATAAGATATACGGAGAAGCGAACTTCTCACTTACGAGAATCAATAATGTAACCCTTCAACTCCCAAAGTTTTTTTGGTACCCTCATACACAAGAGTTGGGTAATTTTTGCCGGCTCGTTTTTCTCCAACTTAACGTATTAGAAAGAATCTATCAAAATTCATATACCATCTGTGAACCTTCTACTACGACGCTATGAAAAAGAAAATCTGAAATAATTATTTGCCTTTTGGGTTTAAGAGCATGCTACAGTTATTTTTTACTCTTCTTTACCGACCGTACCCGGTTTTCACTTGTTTTCAAGAGTATTTTGATAGCAAATTCAAATCTACCGCCTTTTTTGTGGATCTACCGCTTTTTTCAAGCGGTCACTACCACTTTCTATGGAGGGGACCTGGCAGCCCGGGATAGCAAAGCCTACGCGTCACGAACGCGGAGAAGGAACCAACAGCGCAATTCTAGATGGAATTCCGAAGATATGTGTATATCGGAAAACTTCTTTGTTTCATGCAACAATGAAGACGTATTCTTGAAAACTGCACAAAATGGTAATTGTCGATGTCAAGCGGTGGTCGCGGCCATGATGAGCGGGCGAAACCCACAATCACCGTTTGACATCGACAATTACCATTTTGTGCAGTTTTCAAGAATACGTCTTCATTGTTGCATGAAACGAAGAAGTTTTCTGATATACATCTTCGGAATTCCATCTAGAATTGCGCTGTTGGTTCCTTTTTCACGCTCGTGACGCGTACGCTTTGCTATCAGTGAAAACAAGTGAAAACCGGGTACGGTCGGTAAAGAAGGGTGAAGAATGACTGGAGCATGCTCTTAAGGCTTAAGAATGGGCAGATCTAGCGATCATTTAGTCCTACCAAAACGGTTCATGTAAAAAATTATTATGGAAGAAATCGGCATGTAATCGATCATATGTGATTCGACCTGTAAATTTGATACAACCCATACAAAATATCCAGTACTGAAAATATCTATAAGACATTAAGACGTCCATGGACGTCCTTCGTAAGTTTTAAACGTCCTCCGAACGTCTTGTGAGTTGTGTTGTGTGGGAAGCGATACCAAATTCTATAATAATAATACTATATGAGGCTACTATATAATCCATCATGAGGCAGGAATCGTCGCGTATAATAAAGGTTCAACAGATCACACGATGAACCAGTTACAATGCAACTCGACTTTCTCATCTTCAAATTTGATGACTCGTAGCTATGATTTATCATGTGAATTGTTGTATTTGCGGGGTTTAGCGCGAAAAGGATTTAACCAACAATAAATGAAGGTCGCTGAAAAATGACTATTTCTAATTAAACTACAAGCATTTTGAAAAGTGTTCAAAAAAAAATTCACCTATGTGTGAAATGCAACGATTCGAAATCTCATTTGTATGAATTTTCCAATGCTGTGAAATCAACCCTACAGAAAATGGCGGATAGGGGAATACGGTCTTATCAGAGTCCATTTCTGAATTTTCTGATAGGTCCCCGGATAGGTCCGGATATAATACGGATTCAAAAGCCATATTAAAAATCTTATACGACTGTATTCCCCTATCCGTCATTTTCTGTAGGGAACCTGTCGCCGATACATTATAACCTGTGACGATATTGAAGAGTCTCGTGGATAAAATCATCGCCGATAATACCATCGTAAGTCGCGCGCTGTGTACTCGATAAGCGCGGGAACATCTTGACCACTTGATCACTAACCGCTTCGCTGCTTGTTGACACAACAACGAGGGTCGCGCGAATTTATAAGTTGTACCTAATTCTGACAGCTAACAAGAAGGTTACAAGTGTTAGTTATGGACTGTCATAAAGGACTTTCGATTTTAACATCAAATGATGAAGGAAGTAAGTATTAGAATAAGGTCTACACAATCCTCTGCCATTTCGGAGGTTATCATCGCATTGTTCAGCCTCTTACTTATTTCGCCTCGCGAAAAAACATACTGAGATAACCTCAAAAGACGCTCGAGCAGTGCTCGACTTTCGGACATCTATGGTATTCTGTCATTGAATAACGGTTGCGAATTCATTCATAGAAAATACCCAAGATTTTGACGCTATGCTGGATCAAAGCCTGCAAAAGGTCTATCGCCTCATGCCGAGAGTATTTCAAGAAGAAATCGATATTTTGAAAAGGGATAATAATTTAAGGTGAGAAACGAACAAGGAATCATTGACCAGAAATCTGAGTTTTTTTTCCAATTTTCACACCATGCTGGTTATCTTCTTTTTTTTATACCTATACATATATTTTTGTTGATATTGTCATTGTTCTTGAATTGGATTGTTTTTGACTCTTGACAAGCTTTTTCTGTTTATCCAACAGAGGAGCATTCCTGAAGGCAATATTGTACTTTCTGACTGGCATCAGGAAGTCCATCCCTCCTGAGAGCAGCACTTTCCTCAGCACGAGTCAATTCAGTTCTGTGAATACTGGAATTGAAATCACCATATCTATGATGATACCTTGCCTTTTGCCAGGGGTTGGTGTTGGCATGCAACATCTTTGCCCTAGGGCTGCTGAATTGCCACATGAAGAGCTCACAGACCTTCAGGTGATTATTAAATTGAATTTTCATCTTTGATTTCGTGTTTATTAAATCTAAATCGGAGATTGTATTCGCTATAGAAACCAACCAGAATATTTAGGACCCTAACTTCATTTAACAACCGGCTCTGGAAATATTGAATTATTTCAGAAATATGAGCGCCTATGTACTGTTGTGGAAACAGTCTTGGACTGCTTTGACGAGATCACAATGCGACCAGCAGTGCTGCCACAGCTTGGTCCTCTGCTGGCTGCGCTGTTACAAATATCTTGTGCTCCGCTGATGAAACCTTGCAAAGAAAGGGATACATGCTCTGCCGAAAGACTTGGAAATGTGAAGTTCACCATGTCAACGGATCTCTACAACAAATTAAAAACAGAGCAAGAACGATTCAAACTAAGACTGGTTTCGTTGATCGATATCGCTCCTCAATCCACTGTCATTAAACAGTTAATGATCATTCTTGGAGTTCGAGGGGCTCCAAACTGGCTTAAGAGAGAAACTCGAAGATTTTTAGTTAGCAGTATCATGAAGCCAAAGGGAATTGCTGCCCTGGTTCTCTCAATCTGTGACGGAGGCCTAGACTTGGGTCTTCATTGGTCAAAGTTGGACGTTGTGGCTAAGTTGATCGCCACTCCACAGGCTTCTGACCCAGATGTGTACTACAATTCCATTTGTTCTCAGGTTTGTGTGAATTCAATGCTCATTGTTTGATCATCGTGCAACCTTGGTTAATCGCAAGAAAAGATGTTATTCAATATTATTTATAGCTTCTAGACCTCCTGGAATCTAACGTCAAGGATTCATTGATAGTAGCCAACTGGTGTATCAACGCGTTGTACGAGAGAAATCCAATGGTTTTTACAGAAAAGATTTTGAATCGTATCACAGCGCCGTTACTGACTGTCCCTGAAGAAACTGAACCATTAAAAGTGGTTACGTCTGGGTTTGAAGTCACCAAGTGTATACAGACTCTCTCGAAATGCTTCCTTACCAGTGGTTCCAAGTTCAAATGCTTGCCAATCAAATTACTCTCTGTGTCGGCCGTCCCTTTGTTTCGATTATACAACGAATCGTATCGCACTATTTACGTACATCGAAACCTTGTAGAGCAGCTTTTACTTCTGCTCTTAACTGAACAATCCTTACAAGAGAAGCTTTTCCAGAAGTTTATTGATCAAAACAGTTCAAGCATTGGTTGTGACTTTGGAAACAATTTGACCTTCCGAGTCGATCCTAATGGGGAGTTCGAAATAATCAATCAACCAGTGGATCTCAGCTGTGAGGAATTTGGAGACTGTCTGTTGAGCTTAGTACAGACTGATAAGAAACTGTCGTATAGCTTGTTTTGCTATTTACTGAAATCATTGTCAAGTTTCGATAAAGAATGTACAAACAATACTCGAAACATTAACACATCAAGTGATGAGCAAAATCTGAGCGATATGCATAGCATAGAAATAAGACTAACGTACACAAAGATGTTGTCGATTCTCGCTGAAAGATCGTCGATTCAAGAAGCACATGTTGAAAACCCAGAACATATTTTGTCGTTTATAAAATCGTTGATTAAAGAACAATCCCAGAGTAATAGCTCGGAGTTTGACGTTTTGTACATCAGCCTAATGTTGATAAAAGTCATTCTCACGAATAGAAAAAGAACGGCTGTAGAATGGAAGTCTTTCGATGAGCTGGTCACTTCTTTGAATGAGTTACAAGGGTTTAGCACACAGTGCGATCTCTTATCTCTGGCTAGGGAAGTGGGGACCCTCATTAAGACTCAGGGTGCTTCTGCTCGGCCGCGACACCAAGATCTTTCAGAAACGAATCAAGAAGCTACAAAGTTTGATAAGGCTCTCAGAGATCTGGCTGATCCACTGTTGCCAGTTCGAGCTCATGGTTTAATGTCACTTACAAAGTTGATCGAACGCTCGGACCCCGATGCTGTTGCCAAGAGGGACATTATCTTGTGTCTGTTCCAAGTCAGTAAATCGACTTCATCGACAAATAAATTTTAGCCAACTATAAATATCATTATTCCAACAATAGGAAAACTTGAAACACGAAGACTCCTTCATATACTTGAGTGCTATAAATGGAATCGCTACTCTTGCTACTTTGTATCCTGAAAAAGTGATTGAACTCCTGGTGCAGGAATTTATCGATGTGACGTCAAGTAGCAAGGATAGTAACATGGCCCCTGATACTAGAGCTAAAATTGGAGAGATTTTAGTGAAAGTGACGAGATCCTTGGGTATGCAAATATTGTCAATAATTTTATGCTTAGGATTAGAATTCCCTCTATTCGATCTTGGCGTAATCTTCTGGATCATAGGTGAGCTGGCACCGGTGTATAAAAATGTATTAATCAATGGATTTCTATGCGGAACACGAGATGTTGACCCTCTGGTACGAGCATCCAGTTTATCTTGTCTGGGAGAGCTTTGTAGAGTGCTGGGTTACCGGTTGGGTAATATTATTACTGAGGTATGTGCGAACAGTGTATCAATTGAGTTCATACTCTTGATATTACGACTATATTCCTTCTGTTCCTTAGGTGATTTTCTGCATCGGAAATATCATAAAAACGGACAAAACGCCAGAATGTCGAAGAGCTGGCGTAATGGTAGCTACGATGATGCTTCAAGGTCTGGGAAAAGCTGCCCTAGTTAGTCTTGGTAGTGATTTAGTTCCCTTGTATCGAGCTCTATTGAGCCTTCGCAAAAGCGACGAAGACCCTGTACTACGCCTTCATGCTCAGCTTGCTCTTGACGAGTTTGACGATATTGTACGGAACTTTCTCTTCTCAAATTCCAAACTCGAGCATAGTATATTTTCGATAAAACCGACTACGTGAAAAACGCAAATACACCGATTGTATAGCCGCCCCTTATATCCTTGTATTAAAAAAATGTACATAAAGTTAACATTGATATATCATATTTGTAACAAATTTTTCTAATTAACAGTGAGTTGTGTTTCACTCACAGGTCACGTACTGAACCTCATTGCTCAAATGAAATGAACATCATATACAATAGTTTGAAATAAAGATAAGCCATTATGACAACGATGTTCGATGTTAGTAGATAGATACTTATAGTAAACTGTTGTATCATAATATGTGATTTCGAATAGTAACTTGTCGGGATGAACAAGTTTTGTTACCCTACAAAAATATCGTATCTTCAGAAAACAACCCAGCCAGCCGAAAATGGTCTCTCTTCAATGATGCGTATAACCTTTGAGGATGAGGAGTTGAAGTCGGGGAAGGTCGAGGCGCGATTGCTCGTAATATGAATTCTTTACAGGATGGAGCTGGAAATGTTGCCGTGCCCCAGTCTCTGGGTGTGTCCATCTCATGATGACTATTGGCAGTGGTCATCATATGCGCCGCCTGCATAGATAAAAGTAGCTCATAATTACGTTATGCTCAGTAGTTTACGGGAGGATAGTTCTAATATATTAGACTATAGTCTCACGTACTTTTTGTGCCTCCAAGAACATGGAGGTGATTCGAGATCCAACATATCCCCTCGACCCTTCTGGTACAAGAACTTCCTTGCCACGCATTATTTGGACCAAGAAGGAAGTAAACTCTTTGGATTGATTTTTACCACCCAACTTGTGCTGCAACGAATCGGCTTGCGCTACTAAAGCTTCGATGCCTTCGATATCATGCGCGATTTCCTGAGAACAAAGATGGAATCAATCGAATTACGCGATGAAATCTCAACCAAGATCAAATAGATGAGAACACACCTCATATAATTTCAGTTTCTGATGAATTGGTTTCGTGGCGTGTTGCAATTTACTTAAAATACTCTGCACAACATCAGGCAGATTAGTCAGTGCTTCTTGCTTCTGAGAATTCAGAGTGCTAAGCCCAGCATGGATGAGGACTGGAAGTAGCAATTGAGCGATCTGTCCGAGACGTTGAGACGTTAAATAGTGTATCGCTTTTTCTGCCTCGCGAGTATCGTCGAATAAACGCTTCTGACGATGGGCAGGTACTGGTTGCGCCGAAGTCCACGCATTCGACCAAGGGTTGTTCGGAATCATCATGCGTGGGGACAGGTGACCTTAATTAACAGAAAATTATTCTTGCATTGACTGTAAATATGCATTTCTTCTATTCAGCGAAAAGATCATTATCTAATATTGGAAAGTCCTGACAACAACCTAAATTAGCAGAGCTTCTGTTATACTTTCAACAAATATTGTGACACTCGGACAATATCGTTCGGCCAGTTATTTGAAGACGGATTGTATGAGTACCGTTTTTTTGTCCCCACTCGTCCAGACCTTCTTCTTCAATCCAATCTCTAGGCGAGTACCATCGAATGAAGTCTTCAAGAACGGCGCCTGGATTTGCTGCCTTGAATCAGATGCATGTAATATGACAGTGAGCCAGTTTTTTACTCAAATAAAAAACTTGAATGAAAATTACCTTAAAAGACTCCATATCAGAGAGAAGGGAAGCGCTCATGAGCCTTGCTCTCATTTCCGAAGCTCGTTTGTCTGTACCGAGTTGCATCATCACTTCTGCATCCTCTTCTAATTGGTCTTCTGTTTTAGGAACTGGTTCCTGTGTCACGGGGAGGTAAAGAGATCCACCTGCCTTGATGAGCTTCAGGGAAGGGTGTTTTGCTAGGCGACCAGTTGGTCTGTTCCACAAAGAGTGCTTGACTTTACGTTGTGTCCTTTCCACGGAATCGTCATTGTCTGTTGGCTCTTCGTTTGTACACTCAAAAAATTCTTCTTCCGAATCTAAAATTCGGAGGAAAGCTGCGTTAACTGAATTTGTTTCCATTTCAATAGTGATATTAAAATCGACTTCATGAGCCATGTTATACCAGAATCCGGATCGTCGATATCCATGCTTTGCGGTTTGTACACAGATTCTTCATTTGCTTTTTTTCGGACAATGCAGCAGTTCAGCATCTATAACAATACAGATAAAATATGAATGTTTATCCCACTGTACGTGATTCTACTGTACTGTTTTTCGTACTTCTCATTATTAGCCATGATTCATTATTTTCGTGGCAGACGCAGACAGAAATTTTTCATTCCACAAAGTAAAAAAAATGTGTTGCAGAAAATCCACGCCAGTTTTGTATTTATTTCAGGTACAATTACAATTTATTTTCACACAAACAAGAAATTCACAAGTTGCATTGACTAAGAGAAATTAAAAATGAAAATAAAATTAACATATGAATTTGAGTAGATGTCCCAGAACACATTTTGTTTAATGAGTAGCATATTCGGAGCAATTTCGACAGCCTTAAAGTCTAGGTCATTGTACCTGGAGTTTTTGATGCAGCAAACAAGTTCGGACAGAATCTGGAAAGCCGGATCCGATTCTGCAAGAGTTAACAATTATTCGATGATATTACTCTCACGAAGAACAGAGAAATGATCAGATGCTCAGTATACCACTAACTTCTTTCATGAGATGGAAGTTAAGGGGGCCAGTACTGCTTGATATGTCACGTTCACGTCGTCACATTCGTTGATTTACTTCGTTACACATTTTTTTCACACCCGCCGATTGTCCGATTCAACCTCTTGACGACTCATTTTTTTTCGATTTCTTTTTCGTCGTATCAAGCTTTACTGATCCCCTCAAATTTCTATCCAATTCACAGGAAAATTGATATGTATTTCCATTATTTGGGAATTTTTCTCAGCAGCATTAATACAACTTTACTTTATATACAACTTTATTGCATTAAAAACATGACCTTTTGAGAGTTTTCGGGAAATAATGAACATAAGAAATGTTACAGTTGATATGCGATATCAATAAAAGTTCTCCGGTTCCATACTCGTAAGTTAAAATTTTCCGAATTGATAATTTTTCCAGTTTATTCTTCTTCCACTAAAATCCGAGAATTATGTAGAATGTTTCCTTATGTATGTACATCCTTAAGCCCTGCCCAAAGACTTTTATCCAAATTCTCAAAGTCTCAAGTTGCTTAATAATAGAGTAACTTCTCTGCTTAGCAGATTCAAATGAATAGTGAACCATACGAGGGGAGAATAGTCAGTCGCCTCACAGCGCTACGGCGTTATCGCAGTTATACAACACTTGAATTCCAATTCCCGTGGTTAAAACATAGAAAAAGGATTCGCAGCCTCCATCACAACTACATACATCGAAAAAATGCATTCATTTACTAGACACGTCATCTAAAAAACCGGTGGAGGCTCACGTTATCAATCGATTGAAAATTGTTCATCTTCAATCCATTCGTCTTTTTTTAATTTACTGTGATAGAAAAATAAAGTAAAGAAACATCCTGAGAAATCAAATTCCAGAGAAATTGCGACTATGAAGTTGGATATAATCGTTGGGTGGTATGATACGACCGAAGATCATTACAGTTCTCGGTTTCGATTCCATGGTCAAATCTCTTAGTAAATAATTTATCATGATTCATGAGCGCCGAAGAACGACCAGCGTGCTCGTCTTCTACTCCTAGAGGATCAACAGGTGGGCGATGACCCCTCGCTTGGCCGGAGGCTGGTTCGTTCCCTCGCTTGGTCCATCCGTCTGCCTCTGAGTAGAGTAACATACTGCGAGTCTCTCCGAGTCTCGGCGATCGTCGGGCTAGTCTAGGGGAACCTACCTTCGCCTTCGCCTTCGCCTTCGCCTTTACCTCAGGCTCTGCAGTGGTTATGGCTAGTATTGCCCTACCGCGAGTCTTTGGCTGAGGTAGGTAAGTCGTATACCGAAGCCTCGGGTTGAGGCAGCAGGCACACCGGGCAGGTTCTCGCAGTCGTGCGTCGAACGTAAAACTTAAACGACGCTACAGCGAAGCTGCCGTCGGGAACAAAGTAACGGTAGTACGCGCACGGTCGTCTATCATAATTTCGATATTCTTGTTCATAGAAGCAATGTGTCCTCGACTCTTTAGCGCAGAAATGATTGTTCGGAATTTTGATGAAAAATAATTGATTAAAATTTATTTTTTTTAAATCAGACAATCGTCGCTTTCGTATAGACATAGAGTCGATGCTTTAATTATTGAACCGGTTTTTGTTGGTCTCATTCATTTGAGATAGATAATCAAATTTAAAATTAGGTATGTAGTGGGAAAGGAAGTATATTCTACGGCCTGCACATAATCATCGTGCGTTCGGAATTTGAATAAACTAATAATTTTGTGCACCACATGAGATAATTTTAAAGAAACAAGACGAGATGAAACAGATAAGTTAATGAAGACTCCTAGGTGTGCTACTGTGACAATGAGTAAGTACAGTAATTAGTCGGTTTATTATTATTATTATAAGCTGATATTGTCGCTAACGATGGTAATTTTTTTTTAAGTCAAATTCAAATGAAATTGTTGCGTTAGTCGTTAATGTAAAAGATTTTGTCGTGTTATTTTACCCAAATTTGCATATTACTATACCAGATGTATACCCAATCATAATCACGTAACCGAGGAATACCTACGATGTAACGATTCTACATATTTATGCGATAGGAAAGGATGTGATCATCATTGATCGTATAGTGGACGTATAAGTCGAAGAAACTGTTATCTCAGTGCCTATACCCTGCTTGCGTATAGCTGCGGTATAAGAATGTTAACGCTTGACACGATGTCACGTTTATTTAATCTTCTTTCATATGTATAAATACGGAACGAAAATCGTACGGGATCCATGCTACTATATACCAAATACACTGATACCGTTAAGACGAAGCCCGAACAGAATTGTGTTCGAAATTATAAGGATGCAAAGGTTCTGCATAACCGAAAAATAATTTATCTGCGAATTTTGCGCAAAAACAAAAATTACATTCATTCAGAGAATTAAAGCTAGCAAGTTAAAATTTGGCATCGTTATTCATTCCGGAGAAGATTCTCAGTAGTATTTAGTTTCAATGACACATTTTTCATCGAAATAGTTTTTTTTTATTTTAAATGTCATGGTCACGTTTTCGGGGCGACAATGAATCGGTTCTTGTTGGATGACGTGCACGTAGAAGCAGCGCAACAGTTGTCACTAGGTCTGACTATCGAAGTATTTACCACTTGGGGGCAAAATGAATATCGAACTTTTTCTGTTCCGTCCCATTGGTAGCTTTCGGTGGGCGAGCTAATACATCGAGCTTAAAAACTGGTTAATTGAATCTATTCACGATTTATATGTATGTGAAGGTTGATTGATTGTAATAAAAAAACTAGTTTTCAAAAGCTATCCATGAATCTATCGCAACTCTAATTGGGATCATGTAATTCCGGTGTGAGAATATAACCGGGTTGAACTTTCGTTTCGTATATTAGTTGTTATTGTATCGCTGCGAGGAAAGAGGAAATCATAAGGCGTTACATAAAAATATAAAAGACGAGGCGTGTATAAGAAATACATAATGTGAATAGTTACATAGCTAGGAGACTAACCTTTCGTTCTCTCCGAACTATTAACTACGAAGGATCGTTCGAAATGAAATTCTTTCAGGCACGTGTTCGACCGGTCATAGCTATTCAAGATTAGAGAATCCCAAGACGGTCTGTGCCATGCCGTCCGGTTTCCTCACAGTTCTGAATTATCATTTACGAATCTGATCCGCGTTCCGCGCTACTGCTGCTGCAACTAGCCAAAGCTAAATACCTTTGTAAAAGAGGTTGTAAAAGGGCAACCGCAACGGCAACAGCAGTAGTGACTGCAGTTATTTTATAGTATGCGAACGAGATTACATTTGAATCACCGCGTTTTGCAAGAATTTCTCGCTCTCTATGTTCCAGTTCTGGCCCCTTTCTGAGCTCTTCACGAATGGTTTTTTGAGGTCTCGTTTCACTATCGGAAGTCTTGCTTATGAGTTTATGAAATGTGTGTCATAATATTTCGAGTAGCTAAGACCATCAAGAGAGGATATTGTCAAGAACTAATCAAAGGAACGAATGTATTTAACATTTGAATTTTTACGATGTTTTGAAATAATTGAAGAGAGTTAATTAGCATTGAGTAAATAATCGTGAAGTACACCGTGCATAATGATTTTCTGCACGTAGGCGTACCTAGATAATGCATCAATGACTACATCGACCTAGTATAAAAATAAGAGATCGAGATCGTGGTTTTTCATCACTGAAGAATTTCTTCGGCTATAATAGCCCAATGGAGAAATAAGTTCCGTGTTATTTTTGTTCCTCTGTAAAGTTTTCACCATATCGATCGGTAAATAAGCGTCAACTAGTAACCTAAATCCAAAATCTCAAGATTCCTCGAGTAAAGACGGAGGTAAATTAAGTTTGTCGCAGATGTAGCAGCAGCATCTTCATTTCCGCAACTGCTTCCTAACTTCCGGCGAAGGTAGCTGCTCAGTAATTGCTCCGACCGATAGATTCGCGTAGGACTTGTTATCGTCCTAACTCTTCCATCCTGGAATTCGCAGAAATCAATTAAATTTTTCGATCGAAAACAAGCCACGCTCGAACTTTCCTAAGACATCTGCAGCCTTCAAATTCCCGTTGCGTAACACTGGTAATATTGCGCATGAGATGTGAAATAAAATTCCCATACGCAGGAAACGCACCTGCATTTCCCGCTAAGCAAACAGTATAGGTATTCCCATTGACAAAGTAAAAAAGGAGTGGGAAAAGAAAGAAAACAAAATGGAGCGTCGTGTCGAGCGAATCAATTGCAGGAGACAAATTCCCACCCTACTTCAGACAGTTTCGTAACCGCTTTTACTATGAGCTCTGGTACCAGTGGAACACATCAGCTCTGGTTGAGTCCTAAGGCGAGTAAAGTCTTGCGAAATCTGCAGAAACACGCGGCATGCCACCTCTACGCAATGCGGACCCAGTGTATTAAACGCCCCGCTGGTGAGAGACGTTCATAAGCACCGTATACATTACAAATATTGCTGTAAATTGTACTTATGTTGTTGGAAAGAGGAAAAAAAAACATTCTTTTCGTATTCATTCAGCGTCTATCTCCCTCGATTCGGTTCCCACCTCTTATTTACACGTTCCACCAGGAACTGCCTGTCCGCGACTAAAGAACTATGGACGAGTTTGGAAAAACGAATGTAGAAACACTTTGACGTTATACAGTAGTGTATGAAGAATGATTACAAAATATTTTCTTAAAGCAATACCGACAGTCTCTGCCAGGCGTTTTATACAACTTATGAAACATATATATAGTAGAGGTTTGAAAAACAAAAAATTGAAACGAAAAACCATTCACGAATGGCAACATAGCTGCGATGACCATTGCAAGGTCATCGTCTGGTTTACGCATACCGATACCTGCTTTGTTTTTATAAAATTATGAGGATTTGGTAGTTGGCGAAGGAACAGCCTGACTTTTGACTACAAACGAGGGGCCTTCCACCGTCAGAAAACAACTACATTTCGCGACCTCTGAATCAGGTTTTGATTTATTAATACCTACCGTCCTGAATCTTTGTTACTCGTGGACGAGTTCTCGCGCTTTTTTTTTTATCCCTCGATTCTCGTTATTCCGGTTTTTTTTTAACTACGTCCAGGTTATTGAATTATATGGACGGGTCAAATATTTCGAACGAGTCATCGTCGAAATCATGCAAATATACTGTTATTTTCGGTGATGCTTCCCCGAATGCTTCGACTCTCCCTTTGTCTTCTCTCATCTTTCACATTCCCGTGCACGGCTGCAATTGGTTTTTTCAAATTGATAACAACCTGTGTCGCGATGTAGGGAAAGCGCAGAAGAGTGACTTGAGACGAAGGGCGAATACCTCGAGAATTATTGAACGCTTGATCTTTGAGTGAACAGGTTCTCCAGCGATTTGGCTCCGATTCGTCATATGAAATTCATACAAAGATTGCTCCACGGCCATATTTATTATACCGGACTGGAAATATGTACAAGCATATATAATCCGTTGTACAATCTTCGAACTTTATACCTGACATTCGATTGGCATGACGTAACCCTAAATTCTCAGACATTCAAAACCTGTTTTTTTTTCTCCAATTCCAAATCGAACCTTTTCTCAATATTTATGTGATATTTATTTCAATCAATAACGCGTCTCTTGACCCTGCAGTGTTTGATTACGTGCATGGAAACATAAATTCATATAGTCAAGTATTTCACTGTATATAATGCATGAAATTTAACAAATATTTGTCAATAGTCAAATTTTTACGCGGAGAATCGCACGGAAGCGTTTTCTTTAGCTTGTCTTTCGAAGTGATGGAAAATTTTGAAGTGGAATCGTACAATACTCGGCTATGATAGTATGACATGTTTAATCAACTCTCTAGTTAAGAGTCATGTATAGAAAATGAAATTCGAAGAATGTTGAGACTTGATGAAATATTTAGCTTTCTACTAACAATAAGCATATACAATCACTTGATATAATATTCTCAGTCTATGTGGGGAAAGAAATGTCAGTATAAGTATTGGGAAGTGCAGCGGGTATAGGTACTATACACGCAGGAAGAGAAAGGAAAGCAAAGTTCTACAAACTAGCTATTTCGAGCAATCGCAACGATCAGCGGAAATCAAGTGGAACACTTTTCCACGGAAATATATATTACAGATCTTGATATCTGCGTAGTTTTAGATTTTTCATTGTTTCAAGATTCTCTTCTATTCTCTTCTTCTCCGAGATTAAGTTAGGTTTGAATAAAAATCGTGGAACAGAGCCGATAGAAATCTGCCAACACGATCAGCGGAATTCCTTTTCAATCAAGAGACGTCCAGTCAATGTCGAAGTAGATCTCCGCGGGCGGTGTTGGCATTCGCGTATAGTTTAATATGTCGCCGGATGCGCAAAAGTCGTGACACTCTGGTAAAAGTTCGTTCGAAGGTCTCGTGTAGGTTAATCTGAATAATACTGCGATCTCACAATCATCTCATGTAGGTATATGAAGATAGAGAGTCAAAAGAGACCGAAAGTGAAAGGCTAGAGATTCCATTAGGCCAGTCCCCCATGCGTCACCTCGTCATGTCGACATTTGGACGCTAATAAAAACGATTATCACTCTTCAAATTCTCATTCCAGTCGCGCTATTGTACCATGTAATTGGCAGGTAGATGAATATAATATCGTAGAAAAAATTGCAGGTCTTCAGATCAATCATTTCCGCATTATTTACGGACGGACGAGTGCGGCCACCAAAATTATCCAACAGGTTGACCTGGTTTCAATCACGATTCAACAAACCACTGTTCAGCTTCGTTTTGTTTACAAATATAATGTAGCCCGGGACCCTTGCATAGCGAAAAGTATTCAGCAATCATCGCACGAAATACATTATTTTTCATTGCAAATAAAAATTGATCAATGTTTCAATGAAGACAGTTTTTAAAATAATTTGTGGAAGCGTTGAAACTGAGATTCAGATAGAGTGCGGGTTTTTCCCTGGACCAAGCGAAACACCCACTGCCATCGTCGTTTTAGATTTTTCACAAATTCCATCGCAGGCGGTAGCATTCTGAAGTCATACACCGAGAAAGTCGATGCTGTCATGATTTATGTATGAATTATGAATCATAATTATGTTTTTTTAATCTCGGTGTCAGATTCTGTAATAGTACTTCCGGATTAGGTGGTTCGTGGTTGATTGATTCAACACTGCAGATCGGATCTCATATCTTGGCCAGCATAGTGTGCTGCGAGATCCAGTCCAAGCGAAATTCTTTCAAAGTACAGTAGCAAAATAGCCGTGAAATAAAACGCGCAGATCACGAGCTCCATTATCGCTCACAATTAGCTCCCGTTAATTACCAAGGCAACTTGCGTGAAGTGTGTACGGGAGCTCGTTACCGCAATTTGCCGGTTACCGGAGCATCATAAGCTCGCGAGCACATGTAGGTACTTGGTACACGCTACGTGTAGACGTACGCCGAGAATGATTCTCGTCTTGAGGTTCTCGTAGACAGTGCTCACTATACCCTAGTGCAGCGGTATATCGCGGCGCTAAGGAGGTAGGTGGAAACGTGGAAACTGCTCTCACGGGGCCGAAGAAGTCGGAGCAGAACGCGTGCCACGGTGGGGTGGATGAGTGGAGTGTGCGATGCGATGCCTGGTGCCCCGGTTAGCAAGTGTTCCGCGTCCTACTGCCTTGACGCGATGTAGCGGGTAGAGAAAAATTAATTGCCTGTACCGGTGGTTTAGGTATTCACAACCGTGACTAGAACCACGTTTCACTAGCTCCATATATTATAATTGGAAAATCTTGTATTGTTCAACGTATAAAGACAGTTTTAGCTATTTTCCATTTCAAAATCGACCAATTCTACCCCTCTTCATTCTCGAACCGGTTGATGAAGCATCTACTTTTGATTCTCCGAAAATGTTTACAAGTCTTCCATTCATACCTCCTCGATTAGAATTCTACAAACTTTCTATGAAATTCCCTCGAGATCTTTACATGTGAAAGAGGAATCCCTGAGATTACGAGGTTCTCCTGATTTTGTTATTTAAAGGATTAGCTTTTCAGTTTAGAATTTCAGTAACCGATTAATACGAGGATGAGTTTGAAGTAACTCGTGCTGTCAGATTATGATTATAGCCAAGTACCGTAATCTCATGTTTTTAATAATTGTCTATCCTTGCCTCATCACTTATGCATGTCGGACTATCGTTTCATCGGACCTCAGACGTTAATGATAATTGATCATAAAACTAAAAGCAATTAAATGAGAGAGAAAACGAGAATTATCATCGTTACAAAATCCAATGTGGTCACATTCAAGTTGCGTAACATTGATCGTCTTCCGAATTCATGGTTTGCGGGTTTTATACCGTAGCGTCGACATCGTGTCTTGATTCTACTCTCGTTCCTCCGAGTAATATCCATTTCACGATACACGAGACTGAAAACTGCCTCAAGTTCACTGCGACACTGACAATGAGCGAAAGCGAGTATCATAGCAAATAGAGCAAATAAGATGGTATGTGGTTGATTCGATAATGAATGAATAGATGGTCGAGTGAGACACTAGGCTCGCAACGGCGTTCGTGCATGATGACATTGATGTTTCGAAAAAGGAACATCTTTCTGATCAGTCAATCGGCATCGTGGCTGAATATTTTTTTACGACCAGAGTACCAAACCATTGCCGAACTGTGTAAAATGAATGAATATGTTATATTGCGTTACATTGGAACAGACGAGAGGGAATGGCGATGCGCAAGCCAACTGGTAACTGAGTAACCTGAACCAAAGTACCTACTACCTTCTTACGGAGGGGCATTGACTCGTAACGGATCACACTTGCGTCCAGGCATTCACGGCCCACGGGGCCCGTACCGCTCTGCGATGGTAACGCCCGTGCAAACTGAGCACTGAGCACTGCGAGCACCGTAATAATGAAATACAATTTACGTTTATACATTTAAATAGAGGCCACCTAATGGTATAGATATTACAGCATTGAGAATGAGCAACGGTGAATTTTTCACGGCGATAGAGACAATCGCGGTCATTAAAAAAGCAGCTAGATTCATTTTACACACGTTTATACTTTTTGTTATGAACTTAAAGCAAATACTCCGGGTTGATTGGTCTGATCGCCTCCAACAATGAATGCTGTTTTTTGGAATTCGTATCATTCTACTTTCTCAGGTAGAAAGCTCACGTGAGAAATGAAACACAAGAAATTGAATCAGAAAGTATTTGTTGTCGCGAAGTTAAAGTCGTTGTATATCGTTACATAAAATTTTATAATCCTAGAATTACTACGTGCTAACTCAGGATTTTGCATAAGATTAAAATGGTTCGCGTGAGGCTTGGGTGAGCTCGCGCAAGTTAATTGTATAGCGGTTTTTAATTACCGTCAGCCCAACTTGACTGAACTCCTCCGGCACGCAAATTTTGACACCACAGAAGTAGGTATGAACGTAATAAGAATAGGCGGTGCAGTCTAGCATCAAAACACATCGAAGTTCGGTCATACCTTCAATAAAAGCTTCCTTCTACACTCTGGCCGTACTCCGAAGGAATTTCTTTGCAGGTATCACGATGCCCACCTATTAAGAGGAAATTATGAAAAAGAATTTCGGTTGGTTGAAAAGTATATCGAGGAAGATTATCATTATTCGGAATGAGTTCGATGGAAGAGTCAGCAATGTTGATGATGATTTTTTATTGTTTTAGATGGACCGGTGCTTGTGCTGTGGCTGTTACTCGTAGGAACATTCTACGTCGTGGCAGCAACAACCCCATGTCCATGGGAGGACAATGTTGCAGAACTACAAGGTTCATGCATCTGTGACTATAATCTAGCCCAGGAACTTTCAGTCCAATGCGACGTTGTAGATTACGAGAAATTGGTCGGAGCCCTGAGGCAATATGCGTCTACCATTGCCATGGACCTCTTATACGTGAATGACAGTTCAATAGGAACGTTAAAGAACGGTTCCTTCTCTATACTGACCATTCATAACATCCAACTCACCGGATGTCACATAAAAACTATCGAACCTGAGGCTTTCAAGGGACAGGAAAAATCTCTGAAGAACTTGAACCTGAGGAGTAACGAGCTGACGGACGTTCCATCATCTAGTCTGGAAAGTCTTCAGAATCTTACGGTTCTCGATTTGTCTATGAACAAAATTACCAAGGTTCCAGACGACGCTTTTGCCAAACTGAAACTCGTAACGCTCAAGTTATCTGACAACGAAGTCACCGTTTCTCCAGGTGCGTTTCGGGGTTTGGATAAAACTCTTAAAAACCTCAACCTCAAAGGAACTAGGCAGAAAAAGGTACCAGAAGCCCTGAGGGGACTCAAAACATTGGCATTTCTTGACTTGTCTTACAACAGTCTCCGAGAACTTCCCGGTTCAGCCGGACCCCAAGCATTCGATGGACTGGATTCGCTGACCGGATTAAATTTGGAAAGAAACTTTATTCAAAACATCGAACCTCACGCTTTTTTCGGCGTCAAGAACACACTCAGTTCTCTCAGCTTATTGAGTAATTTGATACCAGACTTTCCGACCGCTGCAATAAACAGTGTCCATGATTTGAGGGTGAGTAGCGATGCTCAAATTCTTATTTACTGCTTGGCAATTGCACGAGATTACATATATTTCAAATTCAAGGTACTGGACATCGGTTTCAACCTGATTACCGAACTGCCGACTAATGCCTTCCAAGGAAATCCGTCATTAACGCTTCTCGCAATTGACGGCAATCCGCTGACAACTATACCAGAAGCGGCGTTAGTACATCTCAACGGAACCTTACGAGGGTTGAGTTTTGGTGGACCGTTCCTCAACTGCGACTGTAAACTTCGTTGGATAATTGAATGGATACGTAAACAAGATATGCAAGTGACTAGTCGAGAGAAACCACAATTTTGTGGCGGTCCACCACAATTGCAGAATAGAACATTCTATAGCATCAAGGCTGAGGGTAGGTTCTTTGGCTGATGGTCGTACATCAAAGACAGACGAGTAAGACTAATAACGTGGTGCCACTTATTTCAGAAATGGCCTGTCCTGCGGGAGTGATTGCTGTTGGCACGGTAGAGAGTGTGGATACGAAGGACGTCCTGGGTGCTGGAGAAGATTTGGTGGAGTCAGTAATACCGCCAACTCCCAAGACAACAACAACTACTCAACGACCGGCAACTGCACTGTCAGTGTCGAGCACAAGCCGGCCGGCCGGCAGTGTGGAGAGGGTCACAGAGGCGCCGGTGGTTTCTACAACTACGTTGAGAACAACAAGCAGACCGGCTATGAGCAGAACGGGTAGCGTAGTTATAACTCGTACCACAGTATCCCCTTTAAAACACCAGCAAGAGCCGAATATTTTGCAACAACATCAACCCAGGCCACCACTAGTCCTCGGATCTCCTCTTTACAAAACGAAATCTGACAAAGAAATCATTGTCAAAGACGTAGTGAGACAGGACAATACCGTCATTATATACTGGGACACAGAAGTTTCGAATATCTTGGGATTTAGAGTTATTTATCGTCTATTTGGAGAGACATCTTTCAAACAAGCTCCCCCGCTAGAAGCTAGCGAGCGTGAATTCAAGATAAAGAATGTCCCATCTCAGGTAAGGAATACTTTTTATTAATTGAATCAATGTACACGAGTATGAAATACGTAATTAATCCATTACTACATTTCAGGAATGCATGATAGTCTGCGTTGTTTCATTAGAAGAGACCAACGTGAGTCCAGGAAACGTTCCTTACAACCAATGCAAGGAAGTGAGGACAGAAATTTCCCCAACATCAAACATGGACAAGATAACAATAGCCGCCAGCGCTGCCATTTGCGCAACGATTGTAGTCGCTGTGATAATATTTGTGGTTGCAAATCGTCGACGAGCTAGAAAACTGCACACTTTGCATAACTTGGATCAGACAAAGATGGGCGGTCCTATTGCAGGGCTCCCCGTGAACTGCTGTTCAGGTATTGGGCCGACTCCCAGTCCAGGTGGACCGTTATCTTCTCTAGCAACTTTGAGCGCATTCAACAATCAAAAGGACTGGGACCAAGTGTCGGCCTACAGTACCAGAAGCATCCCCAGGCCTAGAGTTTTCCCCATGGAACGTCAAGGTTCTTAAATATTCTTTCGTTTAAGTTAATGTTGCAGAACATATTCCATGAAGCCCAATTCTGATAATTTCACACGTGCTATCAGGTTCCATAAACAGAGCAGCATGTATCGACGACATGAGATCTCAGCCACAACATTTTGGCGGTGGTAAACTCTCGACTCGTTCAATTGCCGATGGACAATCTCAGCACAGCTTTTCCAACAATTCGACGAGATATTTTGGCACTAATCCTGCCCCGAGTAATCTTGTCAGTTCACGACCAGGTGAGGAGGAAATTACATTTGCAATGTCTTGCTTTCTATGCATGAACACTTCATATTATCAACTTTTTGTGTGCTCTAGGCTTCTTGCTGAATGAGTTTTCTTTCCTACAGAATTACGACAATCGCGTCAGTCTCTAGCGGCTGCTTCAGATAGGCTATCGCGTGCGAGTTTTCCAGCAAGCCACATGCATCAGCCTCATACTTCTGCTAGACGGCAACGTCCACGGTCTCGGAATCGCAATTTAGAACAGCATCCGCCTCGTCCAGGGAGTCGATACAGTTTGGCAGATTCGACTCATACTCTTAACAACTACGATGAAAATAACTGGACCGACCACGATATGGATATATACATGGCTAGAAATCCAACGACAAGAGGTGGTCTTGTACCATTATGATCTAATTCTCATCTTCGTCATTATGCTCAAGCACATTTAAATTCGTTTAGCATTAAGTCAGAAGTTAGGTAGATATTAATGTATCATACTCTACAGTTTAAGGTAAGTGAATTGATTCGTTATTAAATATTTGTATGAAGAAAACAATGCTGGGAAGCCTCTTCTTGACAATACATTAATAATGAGAAACCGTGGCATTTAATATCATTTAAATTCCATGCAAATCTTTGCGCACTTTCACCTCATTAACATCACTAATAATACACGCATCAAGATCCGTCCGTATTTGGTCAATCGTCGTTCCTTTTGTCTCAAACAAAGACAAATGATGGAAAAATAAATAACACAAAAGAAGAAAACACAGAACTAAAATAAGATAGCGAGTGGTCAGTTTTGTCGAAATTATTATCGTAGGATAAACGATGATTAATTCGACGGGTACAAGTAGTTCTGTTGAAGGAAGTGTGAAGTATTGATGCATCGCTGGCATACACTAAGCACCTTTATGGACCGCATTATATTTATGTTTGAGTATTCTAATTGGAACATAGCTTTCTACTCACCCAGGAATAAGAATATTCCTTTCCCAGCGAAATCTTATCTCTTGAACAAACTCGTACCACAGATGTGCCAAAGCCGGAGCACCGCCAAGATTGTGAGCGCAATGAGCAGCTACGATCGACAGTCTCCATACAAGACTATCCACTGCCACAGTCTTCACACCTTTCCATTGGTCATCTTCTACGTTGTATGCATTGACGTCGGCATATGGTGCGTTCTGCAATGTTGATTGAATATATTTTGCTATCTCGAGTCATCAGTTTGGAGAATCAACGGAGACTACGAACTGGATTATCCTCAGCGTCTGGGAAGAGGAAGTAGAGTATAGGCAGTAGAATATCTTCTGAAATGGGACCCTCGACTTGTTTAGTTTTCTTAATCGCAGCTTTACTGACGACTGTTGAAAGCGCAGGTACTCTTGATTCAGTTAAAGCGTTGAAAGCGGAACTTAAATTCTGACTTTCACCGTCCGTGTAATTAGTAATGTCGCCTAGCAATTCAGACAACGTCTTCTGATTAGAACACAGATGTATGAAGTCTATTAGATACTCTCCTAACAAACAAGCCGGAGACGATGTCATTTTCACTTGGACAGACCATTCAGGCGCTTGCTGCGGCTCTAAGTCCGTATAACTTTCGCTGTCCACAACCACATTCTCTGGCATCTCTGGCCAAGTTGTGAAAAGGTGTAACTCCCTGAAAGAGACAAGCAATTAGGTATTGAAGTGTCATGATTGAATACTGAATCAGTAGTGTCTCTCAATATTGTTAATTCTATAGTTTTTTTACTCTCACCCTACTGGGTCAAATGTAGCACCAAAAGGAAGCTTGCCAAGTTCGGCAACTCCCAGGGTTTCTCCTTGCATGAAATCAAAGTCCGGAGGGTCCTGCGTCCACACGCTGCTCGTCCAGTCTTTAAGTAGGTACGAAAATCTAACAGTAACCATGGCGGGATCTAATCGAATGCCGCATCCCTCAGTTAGTTTTTGTTTGAAAAGTGATAGAACTCCTGTGATCCGTCGTAAGAATTAATTGATACATCGATCAGAGCATAAGTAATTGAGAATGGAAAATGAATAATTTGAGGTCTTCGTGTACCACGGACAACACTCACCATTGAGATACTTGCAGTGGGGAGGAACTTTCCTCAAATGCACCATATCGAAGTGACTACAAACTCCACGTCCTTCGCTCACACCCAAATAAAACGATTGCCATGGCTCTTGAACCTGAACGAAGATGGGGACTTCGCTGTAATTCAATAAAGAACGTGATCAGATGAATGGAACTTCACGAATTCTTCTCAAATAAACATACACAGACGGAATCGTAAATTTGAAGCTGAAATCCAAAGCCTTTCTCTGAGTATTATCTCCCTTTGCTAATTTTGAAATGAATTTTGGCTTTTGGAATGAATTTTTCTGACAGAATTCTCACGTGGTATTCAATCAGAATATCCTGCAATGAGTCAGACATCACACAGACAGAAATTTGGAGATTTTTTGTAGGTGTTACTGACCAGTTTGAATTATTGGCTGCGATGGTAATGGAGCTGAGAAGTATTTTGATCCTAGTCTCATCGCTTATAGCGACCTGTTTGGTAGGTATGAGCACGAGAAATTCTCTTATACCATAATATGTAGCCAGATCTAAGTGTTCCTTATCTAATATGGCAAAATCGTTGGAGGAATCAAGCGCGTCTTGGAGACATTGACTTTTGGTATCCTCGCATTCGTCTATAGGACTTTCTACAACTTCCTCGACCTCCGTTTTCATGCTGAAGAGTCTCAGGGAAAATTCTACATCTGAAAAAAGACATGTTACGAGAATGAGGAATTTAGCTTCACGTCTTTGGTGGGAAGTATGCAACAACATCATAGTAAAGAAATGTAAGAGATCTGAGATGATCGGGGGACGCAAAGACTTACCAGCAAAGTGTAATTTCTCGGACTTTTCATCCCAGGGAAGATTAATAAAGTCTCCCTGTTTGAGACTGGGGTGATTTCGATTGCGAGGGAGTTTCCATTCCCGTATTATCTCTTCTAAACGAGCAACAAACACTTCCCACTCTGAAGCTGTGGTGAAATCGTGATGATAAGTGTCTTCGATTTCGATGTTATTCATATTGCCGAGGTTTCATATATGTATGTCCACCTTTATCCACATTTAACTCCTACTTTGTTTTGCCGATCACTTTACCTCTGAGAAATACAGAGATTAATCATCGCTCGACTACGCTTAGGGATCAGTGAATTAATTGAAAACGTCAAACTTCGAGGTTAGGAAAGTAACTACGATCCAAATCAAAGGTGTCGCAGCGTATGTGACCCCTCATACAGCGATACGTGACTACGTGAGTGAGACAGTATAAAGGAAACAGCGATTGCGCCTGATTGCATGCAACTCGCATTACCTCTTCAGTTATCTAGTTTCGAGCTATGCCCTGCTATAAGTTGTGCTTGTCGAGCCTCATTTTCCCGCGATTTCCTTGAAAATACACGCCGACCCTTGTTGTCGAGATGTAGACGGTGTAGTGACGGTGTATCACTTCTTGTATCAGTGATAAATCGGAAGAAATGAAATCTTTGTTGATCTTTGCCTTCATCGGGAATTTGATACCGATTTCCGGTACGGGCTGCTCAATCGGTACTTTGGATTCGCCTTTACAGAAATGTGAATACTAAAATACCGAAGTAGCGATAAATATACTAGAAAGACTCAACATAATGAAATCGATGGTACCTTTAATTGACAAATTGAAATCACACAAAAAGTTGATCGTTTTATTACGACAGTCGACAAATTTCCGGCCTATTCGGTATCTACCAAATTTGAGATGTTTCGGTATCGGTATTATGTTAGCAGCTGATTCTCATACCGGCACATTTTCCAACCAATTATTCGGAGCCATCGATGAATCGATCAAATCAGACTAATCTTTAGTTCATCTATCAGTTTTACAGTCAGTTTCCACTCATTGATCCATAATAATCGGTACCATTTTATAAAATACAAAGTCGCAATATCGCAGATATCCACACGATTCGGCGAATAGAACATGCGTCTTGAAAGAGGCAATTGATGTCATTGAATTATGTACATTATAGATTGTCTAGAAAAATGAAAAAATAATATTCTAGATTATCCGGACTTGTTCGACCCTCTCTTTCGACGAGGTTTCTCTTAATCCCATATATTATGTATAATAACTTGTCTATAATAAAGGTTCACAGTATTTGTTAAATGAATGAATAATTACTATAACTGATAATTTATTGTGAGATGAAGACTTTTTTTCCAATTACAGAGTGTTGATTCGAGAAAAGAATAACTCGACTGAGCTGCAACTAACTTAGAATACTATTTATCAACTCAATTAGCAGGTGCATCTGGCTACTGAAAACGGAACTATAATATATGTGCATCTTATCCCCCCAAATCAAGCTCCAAATGTGATATTATGATGCGTGGAAATAAAGTAGATATTATTAAAAATATTTGAGCTCCTGAAGATTATTTACACCTGCAGCCACCATCTTTCTTCGACAGAGATAATGATATTCATTAAGCAAGATAATTCAAGATTCTATTAGTATGTATCAGGTTCTATTCAACTGGCAATAAAACTTGTATTCAAATAGGTATCAATGCTCTACGTAGAATTGGTGTGATACTTTGAAAATTATTTGTATATATGTAATTAGGTATAATAATCTATGTAGATTCATTACCAAGATATCCCAGTACCTATGATTAACCAAAGAATGTGCACGACCAGAGGCAATCAGAGTGATTGGTAAAATTCACACCAGCTGGATATATTTGAATCAATTTTTGCCATACATCCCGTTATTCAAAGAGTTTTACAATCGTTGGTTTACGTATTTTAAGTTTTCATTGAAGAAATCCAATATTTGGACACGATAATCTGTTTTAATGACTACTTTCATCGAATGCTTCGTCGAAAATTTATATAATTCTAAACTCGTCACTATTCACAGATTATAATATCATATCGATAGTTCAAGTAAATGCAAATTCTGTTGTACACCGACTGCACTTTAGCGTTCTCAAACCCTTTGAATTTCTATTTTCTACCTAATTAAATATCTAATATGTGACAACATTTTATGTAATCAGTTGTATGAGAATATTCAGTCTGAATTAATTTTCGTTTTGGATTGGCACTGTGAAAAGGTCTGGTTCGTTTCTTTCGCATATTCTGCGACACTAAAAAAGATCTGGTTAGCTGCGTGCTTATTTTTTCATAATAGATGGTTTATTTTTGACTATATTATAATAATTAACCCAATACTCTCATAATACATAACACTGTTCAGGTGAAAAATTTAATTAATTCAGCTAAAAATGTATGATTATTATTTATATGAAATTACAAGATTCGAACAAACTTTATAATCTCAAATAAATCATTATACTGTGTACAACTATTTATTTTATTTACTTCGATAAAATAATATGATTATAATAATATTCGTTAAATCACCCAACAAATCTGATTGATTTTTTTTTCTTTTAGTTACGTAACTAAGTCTTCAATATAGTAGGTTTCAATATTTTTTTTCGACTTAATCATTACTCAGCAAGCCTTACAAAAGGTCATTTGTAATACATACTTGACTTCAATAATTCGTATAATTCTGATAAATTAGTATTATACAACATTCATTCTGACGTTCCATCAATAATCATTATCATATCATTTATGTCTTTATAATTATTAATGAAACATTTCACAAAATCTTTTGTTTATAGATATATTTTTTCGTTTTACTTTTGTTTTTGTTTTTACGATATTACAGACCACTCAGCCATCCACATCTGCTGATCACCCGACGTGATACTTCTCTAGTAAATGTCATTAAAAAATTTCATACTTGAACACGCTATTGCATCTTTAGCGTTGCGTGTATATCCTTATTCTTATTTAACCTATTATTTACAGTTTATTCATATACCAAGGTTATTGAAATTACTTAACACAAAGAAAAAAGAATGTGTATAATCTTCGGATTGAACTGATTAATCGTTTCAAAGTAAACATTCGATACTTTGATTTACAGAAAAACGCCATTTTTCGATACACGAATCTTTTGTTTATTATTTTGAAACCAAAGACCGTAGACAAATTGTCATCCCATTTCATAGGACTTAAAATATTACCACACCCAGAGACACCCCTAAATTATTAGATGCTTAGAACTAGAATTTTCAATTATTTCTTTATTTATAGCAGGATTCCTGCTCAGAATTTATATAAAAATATGTTTGCTGTGCAGATAAATTTTTCCCTGCTTATAATTTGGTTTTTTAATATTTTTTCTCACGTAACGTGATAATAGCAGTGTTTTCAAAGTTTAATGATGTGTCGCCTCGGTCGATAGACAACATTTTTCTTTGTGCATTTGCCACATGATATATCTAGAGGCTTCAACAAATAAAAATAAAAATATATCGAAGTGAGTAAAAAGAATTGTAACTTTGTGGCATTAAATTACTTAGTGAGTTGGTGCTCATGCATAATGTGGTGCAGGAGCAGAATCGATGTCCTAGTAATTGGGTTGGCTTATGCCACGTTAACTTATTTTTCTTTCACCAAACGTTGTGTATCATTTTTTTCTTTACAGAACATTTATAGTCCAGACACGTTTATTTGTACATAGTTACCATACGCGATGGAAAGGTCTACCCAACC
Source organism: Euura saliciscinereae (assembly GCA_018420115.1). Lineage (NCBI taxonomy): Eukaryota > Metazoa > Arthropoda > Insecta > Hymenoptera > Tenthredinidae > Euura > Euura saliciscinereae. Next base: position 77,194 of record JAFFZH010014743.1, read on the forward strand.
AATTATTTAGATTCACACGACATCAAAAATAGATTGTTACAAGTGCTTCTTATTACACACCAGGTATACCTTACAGACTAAATATGTATTCAAATTTTTAGTACCAACTCTTAGATATTACATAAATTTGTAGTCGCAATAATCTGGTTACCTATTTTTTTTTTGTATTATTATTATTTTTTTTTTTTCGTATGGACGATGCACATTCAATATCATGTATCTATCATGTAATATACATAGTATTTTACTTCAAATTATAATACGTACTTATTCATTCTTATATTCCTCGATTCCTTTTTTGATCCTTGATTTCTTTAATTTTGTGTTGCACTAAATGTTTCATTATTTCTTAATCAAGATAAAAAATTTCTACTGTTCACGAAAGTTTAGAATCTAAATCAACAAATTGAGACATGTGGCTTGCATGTGTATCGTCGATATTATAAACTATAAACTGTATATTTTTTATATATATATATATAATGAAATTGAATCTGATTCATCTTCGAACATACTTTTATGCTCGACTGCGCGGCTTCTTACGTGCCGATGATTCACTAGTTGTGGATACGGATGCAACGCCGACACTAGTTCCAGCCCGTTTCGGACGACCCAAAGCGTTTAATGTAGAAATGGTCCCAGCACTATTCGGAGCTGTAGCTATCGAATAAAAAAGGGAATTTCATTCAAGTAATCTTTTGAGAAATTCAATTTTTCTTAATGTTATTTTTCTGAATGAATTCTCAAGCAATATGAATGTGTACTTTAATCTTCAGTCAGCTTACCTAGGGCCTTAGGCTTCCTTGGTAATGTACTCAGATTATTAATCTCAGTTTTAGCTGCAATTTTTTTAGTCTCAGGTTTTTTATCGTTGATTCTTTTTTTATCCGCATTTTCGATAGTTTGAAATGTGCTTCGCGAACTACGTGTCGCTGCACGTTCCGCCCTGTTGTTTGCTTCTTTGCTAATTGTTTTAGCAATAGTTGCCATTTTAGATGTGGAAACTTTCTTTTCAATTGTTTGCTGCTTCGCAGTAACTTCTTCGTAATCTTCGTTCTCTGGATTATCTTCTGTGTCGGAAGATTCCGCCTTTGATGACGATTTCGTACTGCGTTTTAGCTTGCTTCCCTTTTTCGTTGTCTTTAGCTGCGATTCGTCTCTGAACAGAGACAGGTCCACTGCAAGAAAAAAAAGAAAAGAAAGAATAATCATTAGTCAGCTAATCAAAGTCCAATCATTTTGCTGATGCCAAATGTAGGAAGCATACTCACATCCATCGGGATGCTCTTCGGTGACTCGAGGCTTTTCAGAAAGACCAGCCTCCACATCTATTGCTCGTTTCAGGATGTTCTCCGTCCGTAGAAGTTCCATCTTAGTTAACTGATATTTATTTTTATCTACCTTGTTCAAATTCAAGTTCGTTAATATACAATCGAAGTCTGAAAAATATTAAAATTAGATTATTCAAACGTTAAATATAATTCGGAATGATTGCGACTGACGATTCAAGTCAGGTTCATTTATTACCTGTGAAATCGTAAAAATCTGGTGAATAAATCTCTCCGTTGTTCTTGTCTTGCGATAACCAACGTATACGAATGCGCCTGCTTGATTTGTAGATGTTCTGCATCGCCTGACAGACGTAGAAACTTCCCTCCGCGTTCCTCACAGCCAAAAATTCGTTTCTGAAATGTGAATTTTTTATTAGTAAAAAATTTTTATATAGTAAAAAAAATTATCGTGCGCATTTTATGAAAAAAAGACCACAAGGCTCGACTTACTTGTAAAATACAATAAGTTTATCGTCAGCAGCCTTCGAACTTGGAGACTTGTTCAATGTTTTAACAATGAGTGCCAATTCAGGCAACGGGCTTTGATAAGGCTGAGTCCTGACACGGTTTCGCTTCGGCTTTTCATGAGCTTCCAAGGATATCGCGGAACTTTTGATATCTTTAACTTCCCGAATTTTTCTTTTCTGACTTCTGCGCGGTGTTTCAGCTTGCGAATCCGTCTTTGAAGGACTGTGTGTAACCGAAGGAGAAGTTTCTGGCGTTGTTTTAGAACTCTGCGGTACAATCGGATTACTGGGTCGTTGGTTGTTCTCCGTATCGTCAACAGGGGCTTTAGTTTGCACAGGTGTGTTACTACTACTTGATATTTCTTCATCGTGCTCCTTAGATCCGTTACTCAAATTAATTTTTTTCTCCTCAACTTGAGCAGGTGGGCTGCCCACTTGCTCGCCTAAAAAGGTATACAACGATTAATATCAAACACCACAATAAACGCTATAATTTACTATTGCTCTAATCTGAATTTCCATACCTGGTACCTCAACAGAGGTGACCGCAGGTGTTTCTGGAACAGGGTCAGGGCTCGGTTCAGGCTTAGACTCTGTTAGATTCTCAGTATTTAGATTGTTATTCTGTTGATTGGCTTCGATCTGTTTCTTGGGGGATTCGGTTTCAGTCAGTTCGATGATAACAGGTTTCTGTATCTCCGTTCCATTTGGAATATTCTTTTCTACTTCCGGTTCTTTCTCGCCGCTCAAACGCGCAGCAGGCGTTGATTGTTGCAGAGGTGGTGGTGGCGGCAGTGGCGGTTTGTGCTCCTGAACCAAGCTCAAAGGCTGGCTACTAGGCGGAGGCTGTAACGTCGCGTAGCTCAGCGTAGTCCCGGGCAATGGTTTAACAGGACTTGTCTCAGGCGACGCGTTCGCGCTTGGTACAACTTTTTGCGGCAGCATATTCATCGGGATTATCGAATGGGTAGCCGATGCAGACGCTTGCATCGACGCTCCCTGCAACGACGATTTCACCGCAGAAGCACTCATTTCTCTATTGCACTATCTACTTTCACCTGCAAAACTGTGTAAAGGAAATATTTTTTAATAACGATCATAACGAAACAAGTTTAACATATTCAGTATCCCAATGCCAAAGAAGCTCGTAGCTTATCTCGGTGTCTATGAATAGGTAACGTCACCTTAGATATGAATTTTAACGGGTTTGATAGCGTGAAGAGTAAAAACTTGGTGTCATGGACATCGGGATGTTGGTGAAAAAAAAAGTTTTACAAAGTTGTTACGTAGTGCGTTTCAAGTTAAGAGAAGCGTAATGTTAGAAACAAGGTAAGTGAGATGCATAAATAACATGGAAGAGAACAGCTTGAGCCGTAGATGTAAACATGGGGGTGAGGAAATGGAGCATAACAGTGTATAATGCGGTGAATCGGCGGTCATCGGCATCGGGATTATTTGGGACCGTTGTACAATGGTCATCTATCGTAGTGGGACGCTTACCTCGCTGTCAGCACAGCAGTAACGTTTGGTGCTTTCGTTATCTAGAGTCTCTTATGTTGCGGTTTGCATACAATCGCTCATTCTCATAACGTTATTATCATTATAGGTTCGTGATGAGAGATATTTTTGTTGGTTCGCACAGTGTACGATGTTAAATCATAACACTTGGTACGTACGTACAGCGATCTCTACTTGAGTCCGGTTACTCTCGACGCACTTCAATTATTCAATCGAACAACAATATATCCATTTTGCGATAGATTGATATCATAATTATTATTTCACAACAGAAAAAACACAAGTAGTTACATACATATAATTAAACTATGCAGAACTTTAGATGGCGTCGGTTTTATTCAAGGTTGATGAATTCGTACGTTTTGTGTTTAAAATCGTTGGCCAAGGTTTATACAGTCGGATTTCCTTCACCGCTTCTACGATGCTGTTCCCTATATCACGGACTCACGGATGCCTGTCTCACGTAGCGGATTCGTATCATGGCCAATCTTCTATCTGTGGTTTACGTGATGCGGTCGTACTCCAGACCATGGAGATGGACCTAGATAATTATCACAGCTGACGCCGTGGCTCGTTCGAGCTTCTTATTGGTCCGCGTTCTGCGCGTCACACGCGTCACAAGCGTCATCGCGATGCGAGTATGCGGCGCATCGCACCATCGCCATTGTCTAACTACATCGATAGACATAACCTTTCAAAATACGCCGCGGTTCGTGTTTCATTTCACCCTAAGTACATCTTTTCCAGTCATTGGATGCAGATGTAGGTATACGACCTTCTTTCATTTTCGCACTTTAATTGCGAATGTGAAAGGAAATATCTATTAATTAGTCTTACAGGTTTCTCGTAGGTAGCGCCACTGTCCATTCTCATGACTGAGGATAGAAGACTTGCGGTATTACCGGATGTTGAAAACGAAGAAGAAGAGACAGACCCGACGCATGAGACTATCTTTCCACGGGTTCTCATTTCTCACCTGCTGCCTGGGACAATATTCAAATTATATTTAATAAACTTAGTTTTCATTCTTTTTTCATCGAGACAATTGTTTTTTCAAATCTACCTCACGACGCAAATCCAAAATACTGTCTATTATAAGAATTCATTCCAAATATATTTTTGGCTTTTTATTATCGCATAGAACGTGTGGAATCAATGACTGTCAGCCCATTCCTAATGTTCTGTTTACTGGTAGCAGCTTCTTCCCCGCATACGTAACTGAGTAGTACACTCGAACTCCCCCAGGTTGACCGAGTTGGGACCGAGCTACTTCCGCTATTTGACGAAAGTAGGGGCCCCCACTCCGGTCGCCGCGGGCTGCCTCTCCTCTCCCCAAGGTGTGAGTGAGAGCAGACAGTGACAACGAGTGCGAGTGAGAGCGCGATGTACAGCACCGGCAAGTGGCGCCGCCGCGCGGCTGTTTCATATACAACGCTCTGAATTTTATGGGGAACGCTATAGAGAGTGGGGGTAGAGCCCGTCAGATAGCGGAAGCGAGTTCGGTCAAACACGGGAGTTCGTCAAATAGCGGACGGTCAACCTGGGGGAGTTCGAGTGTATGTATTAATAATTATGTATACGTACATATATACTTGTACAAAATTGTTTCTTAAACATTATTGTTTTCATGAGTTGTTACGTCCGGTGTTCGAACTAGCCATTATAAATTATCAATGAAGCTAAACGCTCCCGAAAATATGCTATGTATTAATATACGGAGAGCTGACGGAAAAGAAGGAAAAAGATGATTCATACTTTACCTTGTATGCTCTGGGGGTTGCGGGTTAAAATATAAATAATAAGCTATCGACTGATCTCAACTGTAGAGGTAGTATTCTGATATTGGACTGTATACACCTTCTGTGGATTACCACTTGTTTTACTTCCCAATGGATCTTTGGAGTCCGAGTGGGTAGCTACCTCGGGAGAGATTGGGTCCGATGGACCCGGAAGTACTTACAAAGCGAGATCTTCTATTTGATGCTCAAGGGCTTGGAATCGTTCGAGCAATTTTAGTTTTCTTCTATAAGCTTTTCCTCATCTACGTGTTTTTTCTGATTTTGAGGATAGGGTTAGTTGATTTTATAAACAAAGGAATGCTTAGTGAGTGCTCTCTGAACGGACCGATGTATGTATTGAATGTAACAGGTCTCACCACGCTGTAAGGCCTGTGCCGCTCAAGTACACCTCAAAAACCAATCGGTACCATAAAAGTAGCAGCTCGACTACCTCAATATTTAGGTTGGTTAAAGGTGTGTCTCAAAACGGAAAACCTTAAAGAAGTAAAGTTTGAATAATTAATTTATTTAAATACTTTCTCATATTTAAATTTAACAAAAATTATATTTTAGGATAATTTATCAAATCAAAAGACAAAGATCCAAGTTAAAGGAATCATAATTCTTTAGACAAGAAGTACATACATGAGTCCAAATAGATTTGTCCCCCAATCGAGCCCTATGGACGAGTGGACGCGGTCCTATCCTAATGTATCGTAATTATTGTTTGAATTTACTCTTATAATTATTTGGTAGCTTGCATGCACCGCGTGCCACAGATATAGTGATACAATCGGGGTATAACTGATAACGTATGCTTATACTAGTTTACTTATACTACTTATGGCTTTGATGAAATAATAGCTCCAATAACTAGAGATAAAGGTTTGATATATAATATATATATATATATATATATAGGTATATATTAATACATATATATGTATATTATATTATATCCGGTGACGCGTGTCATTCCAGGCGTACTCAACTCTGGGATGTAACAGAGTCGTCGTAGCGTGATGAATTTTCGCCAATAATTTTCTACCTTCATGAAGATTTGATGTAAAGCTGAATTGGGCTGATTATGTGCCAGCCTAATCTCATACTCGAGTAATTTCATACTCAAAAAATAATATTATCTCATTCGAAATGACGGAAATTTCACGACAAATTCGTGGTCAGCTACTTGCAAGACCTTTGGATGGGAATTTCAATCAAAATCCGCAATTTCTGTAGATTTTTTCAGCATTTTGGTTTTTCCGTTTTGAATTTTGCAAAAATGACTTCATAAACGTGATCATGGACTTAGAAAACTCTCAGGATCCCCTTTTCATCGAAATGCAAATAGTTTGGGATTCCTACCACCATTTCGATTTGCCACTTTGAATTTCGTAAGACTGACTTCACTACTTCAGATTCGTGATCAGTGCCCAAATGTAACAATTTTCATCCAAATCCGTTGATTGGTTGCCAAGATATTATTTTATTTCTTTAATTTTATCGTATTGTCACGTCCGGTCCCACGGTCCATACGACGCCTACCCTCACACACCCTCACACACCCTCACACACACACCCACACACACACACACGCTTAGACTTAGACTTGGTTAACTAGATCTTAGAATATCTGCACCCCGCTATCTTACTCTTTTCGCATAAGCCTGACGGTGCATCACTCAATACTTCGCGTACTGTGGGATGGCTCGGTCAGTCTTATGCACTTCCCCTCACCCTTCCCCCTGGCTTCTTCAGTCTTGACTGAATTAGCTGGACTCACTTCTAAGTTCTATAACTATTCTCTTAAGAATAAGATCTCTCTTAACTAGTAAATATCAAACTGTTGTAAACTCCGGAATAATCACTTGCTACTCTGAATAAAGCTGTTATATAATCGCTACTATTCTACGCGGAATACTTTTATTGAAATACCTGCACTTACTTCACACCTTCGGTGTACTTCTGTATTTTACACGGGCTGAACCTATATAAAATACTTGACTTGCTTTAAGGCTTGTTACAGTATGAATAATTTGGGAAGTACTGAACCGATGAGAGCCAAAATTTAATCAGTTCGAAGTTTTGAAAAGCCGCGTCAATTGAGCCTGCATTCATCGAAATCGGATCAGTCGGTCTCGAGATATCGTCAGATCGGGAAATTGATCACATACATAGACACACCTAGATGTTCGACGGAATATATGGTCGAAGGGGATGCCCGAGAACTCAAGACGTAAAGATCGAGTGAAGACTCGAATTTTCATTTTCGGGGTGACGACAATAACTGCCCTTCCTGCTCTGAAAACAGAACACTGTAAGTTAAAAATCATAACGGTCCATTCCCTGCAAAAAATGTCGGATGAAGTTATACGATTCTATTCGAATCTAATATGGTTTTTATACCCGTACTGTATCCGAACCTATCCGGATGTATCCGGTTCTTAGCATATTGTATCTGGACTAGGGTGTCCTGTTTTTTATTTTTATTTTTTTATTCCACCGGCCACCAGTCATAATTTTAGTAGTTGGTCTGAAACGAACCCACACCAAAGATGAGCTTCGTAGCTCAAGTCTAAGAGGTGCCGCAATCAAAATTTTCATTTTTTATTTTCATAAAATTAAAAAATATATATATCACGATCTGAGGGAATGGATAAACATTGAATTTGATGAATTTGTGTGTGTTAGCCATGAATAGAAAGATAAGTGCCTTTTAAATCCAATTTATTATGGAATCGCTAATTAAGCCGTCTAGGAAAATAATTTATGGCACTTTTTGGAAATTATTTGCGACGATTTCTTGCGATCGGGCACAGGTTGGAGTATTTTCGGAGTGTCAGAACAACATTGGACACAAGGTACGACTCTATTAAATCACAGTTACAAGAAAAATAGAATGTCTTGGTTTTTCAACCAGCTCAATTTTTTGCAAAAAGCATGAAATAAAATATGTTTGTATGTGTTTCGATGTCTTCTTTACCTGTGATTTTTGTCGGTCGGATATCTTTTTATAAATACTAAGAAAAAAATTAAAAACGTGAAAACGCCATAATTGACAAAAAAAAGGTCGAATAATGGGGCTAGGAGATTGAAACTTTGGCGAAATTTAGTTTTCGTCCTACCCCCCTTGAAAACGCGTCTTTTCATACATGCGAAGCGGGTGGAATCTGAGTTATTGTGACCGCTTGGCGAGCGGGCGCACATTTCCATTACAGCCAGCTTCGAGCGGGCGGAAAGTATGAAAAGGCGTGGTTTCAAGGGGTGGGGACGAAAAGTATCGTGTGCACCACGGGCGGAAGGCGACTTTCACTCGTGCGACGGCAGCCCTCGCTACGCTCGGGCGGCTACCTTCGCACTCGTGAAATCGCCTTCTTTCCGCCCTTGATACACAATATACTATTTCATGACAATAAATGTTTGCCTAAATTTTTGTGTTGAAGAAAAAATAAAAAAAATTTACGAGCTTTTCAGGTTAAACCCGGTCTGAATAAGCCAAAGGCCCAATAAGTACGTTTTATGCAGAAAGTTGGTCAGCATGAAGCCCAAACTACACATTTAATCCATTCCAAAAAATATGATTGGAGCGTACAGCAGATTATCGTTATGGCGCTTTAAAATGAAAAAAATTATTGAGGCACCTCTTAGACTTAAGCTACAATGCTCATCTTTGGTGTGGGTTCGTTTCAGACCAACTACCAAAGTTATGACTGGTGGCCGGTGGAATAAAAAAATAAAAATAAAAAACAGGACACCCTAATCTGGACCTATCGGAAATCTATACGTTCCGATAGGTTCGGATACAGTACGGGTACAAAAACCATATTAGATTCGAATAAAATCGTATAACTTCATCCGACATTTTTTGCAGGGTTAAGTGATCATCTTATTAACAAAAATTAAGCTGCTGCCGTTGATACGTACCGAACTTTTCTGACGAAATGAAACGAACCCTCTCCCAGGGATGCCTAACACAGGCCCGTGTGAGGGGGAGGGTTCGTTTCATTTCGCCACAAAGGCTCATCGTCAGTATGTGCTACAATATACTATTGGTATATTCATTATTTTGTTACCCGGAGAGTATGTGTACTGGATTGCCTGCCACCAGGCGTAAACTGCTATTTGTATAATTATGGTCTAACTATTATTAACGCGACTGCATGGTATCATAGCCACACGGTTAGAAATGAAATGTCAGAGCAGGTCCACCCAAAATTTTATGTTAATTCTGACACTTTTTATTGTTCAAGTAAATAAAAAAAAATGTCAAAACAACATATTCGATGTTAAAATTACATACATTTGTGTTATATAGACTCAAAAATGTGTAAATATAACACAAATGTAGAGTGGACCTGCTGGGACATTTTTTCTAGTCAAATTTTTCCAACAGTGCATATGCATAGCATGGTATCAAGCCATAGGTATGCACCACATGCCACAACAGTGTAGTTTCAAAATGAAATCCTTGATCACTCGTGAGATGTAATGATAAGTACAACTTAGTACTTACAAGAGTCTCTATCAAGAGCAACAGTGTTAAAGTACCCTTCAAATTTTGGTAGTATTGTTAAAATGAGGACGTATGGCTTTAGAAGAGTTCATTTGGAACATCGGCGGCTAACCCGTTTAGCTGTTGGTTATAACTCACAGCTAAAAAACAAATTTGATTGAATCAAATCATACATGCGATAGAAATACTTTGTAGAAATACTTGTAGTAAATGTGCCAACCATGATATGGTGTGTAAATTGAAATCCTTCCCTACACAAAATGTCGGATAGCGCGGTTCCGCATAGGTGCCGGAACCTACCCGATTGTATCCGGATGTATATCCGGCTTTTGATTCCGGTTTTCCGGCTGAAAATGTCCCCTGTTCTACCGTTTTTTGTGCATTATATGTTTTGTGATATTGTTCGTTTCGTCGTCTTTGAATTTGGTACATTTGTATCATCGGCAATACATTTTTATTTTTTATTTGTGGATATATATTTGGACATTTGTTATTCATCGTAATGGTCTTGCTGTACAAAATCGCGAACTTCACGTTTCCAATACTCGCTCATTTGATCCGCAACCGTTGAGTCCAAGATATCATTGCTATCTGGACCCACTAACCCAGTGGTTCTCAACCAGTATAACACTTTCGTGTGACGCCTTTTCGTGACATTGGCTATCTGGACCCCTATACTTAACCAGTGGTGCACTATTACCCTGACAACATTTTCAATCCTGATAAAGTAATGAGTATATCAGAACGAATATAACTCCTGACAATGACCCTTAATTGTTAGTTTGTTTTTTCGAGTTACTCTCTAAATTTGAATCAGTGAAAATTTCACTAATTGAATCAGTGACTTGGTATTTCACTGCAGAAACAGTGACTTGAACTCTTTTTCACTGGAGTATCAGTGAAGTCCATTTCAGCAGTGATTTTACCACTGCTGAACCAGTGCATAACTTCACTGTTTCGTCAGTGACTTTTGTGACGAACGCTAGGGGCGCCGCGTACGCCGAGTCTCTAGCCGCCATGGAGCTGCCTACTAACCGCCAAATCGTTCGCGACGTTTGCGTTCATATGTTGCGTGCTGATTTGGGCGTCGGTTCAACCACGTGAACTGTTCAGTAAAAATCATAACGTAAGTACACATGCGGATTTATAAAATTCTTCACGATTTGGCTTGTTAGTTGCAAATAATCAATGAATTGTGTGAATATTGCGGTTCATTGAATTCCTTATACTTTTGGTAGGTTAGGTTTTTTCACTGCGTCCAGTCTTGGCTCGCTCCGACGAGATGGGAGACGGAGTAGTTTCATCTTCGTTAGGAGTCTGTTTTTTCTTTACTTGCAATAACGACTCGCGAATCAAAAATGTGTCGAATATACCATATTGTCTTTTCGTTTCGAGAATATCTTTAACCGGATCAAATATACATATATATAAGAACCAATAATTTTAGCTGATTCAATCAGTAAAAATTTCACTATTTGAATCAGTGATTCAAATTCACTGGATGAATCAGTGACTTTTCACTGATTTCCAGTTGCATACTTATAACTGGAGGCATCAGTGACTATTCGCTGATGATCAGTGACTATTCACTGATTCAAATTTAGAGAGTACCTCAATGCGAAAGAAAAAAGAAGGTACTATGAAACAAAGACTATTGGGGCATTTTTTGATTCTTTGTCTGACACTGCAGCTGACATGATATTTCGATCGATGATGCGAAATAATTGAAATTCAAATACATCTTAACGAGCAAAGACGAAATAATTTGCAGCGACTTAGTTCGCGCAATACGTGCAGGGAAATATTGCCAAGAAATATACACAGGATAAAACACTTTTTTGTTACTTACGCAGCACGAATGAATTGTATGTGACACTACTTATGGTTAACAATGGGTTCCTGCAGGTATATTATATACTTGATCGGTTTATGAGTGATGTGTTTCCGGTTGATTCGAAAGTCTTGTGAACCAAATTCATTGTCAAAGGTAGGTAAGAATCGGCATGATGCGTTTTCCCATTGAAACCATAATAAAATCTTAGCTTGATTACAATGAGTCCGACAAAAACTATCGAAAGTGGATCTGGGGGATTCCACGTCAAATCGAACGGTCGATTTCCCTGGCCCCTTTTGATCCGTTTGCCCTTTCACACAGTGGAAGTACACATTGAAAGGATCAACTGTGGATTTTTCCAGATTTTTCTGACCATTTTTTTTTTTACTACAGCTGATCAAATAATCAGCTTTTATAAAATTATGAGGTCGCAAAAAAGTTTTTTCGGCTGTAGTTCAGAAATTCAAGGGCGATCGCGAGTATGCAAACAAGAATAATGAATATTGATCTTGAATTTTCGAATCGTGGCCAAAAAAAACTCTATTGCGACCTCATAATTGCCGAATTCTCGCCACTGTGCGAATATTCGTTGATGTATTTTCTGAACCACTGCTCGGCCCATTTTGAAATTTTCAGACAACGACAAGCTGTATATAAATTTCACCCAATTTGATTAGGGCACTTCGGAGATATGAATGATTTACACTCGTTTTGTATCAAAACAACACTTGAATGGGGTATTAAAAATCTGATGAAAATACTTTCGAAAAGTTAAGAAAAAAATCCCAATATTTTCGGATCGGAACTTTTTTTGTACATCGTTCACGTTTTGAGCTATGTAGGCCCGAAAAAAAAAATTAAAATCAATTTATTCCATGATTTTTCATAATGGAATGATGAGGAGTCGAAAATCACAGTTCATCCTTATACAACATGTAGTTTGACTGTGCAAACGGACAAGCAGATCGAAAGGGGTCAGGGAAAAAATCTCGTTTTTTCGGTCGATTTAACGTGGAACCCCCATCTACATAGGTCAAGGTCGTAGGTTTTGTAATTCTTACGCACCAGTGATCAATATATTTCCAGACGCGGAAATTGAATTACGGGTATAACCCAATACCCAAAAGTTTACACGTTAAGATTTCTCTGTTACAAGCGTGCATACGAGATGAAAGTTGGTGAAACTGTCGAACATACAGTCCATTGCATTTGTCCTAAAATATACGTGAAAAAGGAAGAACGGAGGAGGAAAACCAAAATAATATATTCTGTGCATTTGTTTATAATATCAATTGTGGGTTTGAATCAAACGTAGTAGCTGTAATGTATGTACCACTACTAGAAAATACATCTCGAACCACGAGTGGGGAGGTTGAACAGTCCCATGCTGTTTACTGATCTGATATTACAAGCTTTGGAGAAAGTGAGAGCCGGGTGTACGGTAAGGTACGAGAAGCGAAGAGCAGGCGGTGCGACGTGAAGGCGACGAGTAAGCCGCGAGCGAGTCTTCTTTGAATAGACAGATAGTCGTGGACGCGGAGCGCACACTCGGATTCACCTTGTTACCTCGAAATTATTTATTCTGAGGAGGAACATTGATATCAGTGATTTTGTTTTTTGTATCTTCAGTTCGTGATTGAAACGCTATGGGGTATAAAAATCGGCGAAATGATAAATGTTTAAAATCCAAAACCATGAACTAAATGGAAAAATGGAATCATGATAAGCTCGAATAAACGAAAAATCACAATCTTCGAAACAAAAACACCACTCGGCCGCAGATTTTTAATTATAAATCATTTAAACGTATCAATGCTTAATGTAACTTTATAAGAATACATCGCTTTCACAGTTGAACGAATTTCTTATTCGAGATAGCGTCTTCAGCTGTTTGTGAGTGAAAGAAAGTTCCTCGAGAGAAACCTGTGAAGTTAACCCGGTGGATTAGCCTCAATTATTACAACTGGTAAGTCCAATGTATCCTTGCTTACTGATCAGCTCACTTTCGTACGTTATTTTCTATTCTTAACAACAATTTTTTGGAATTTTATTGCCGTCCCTCCGCGGCCGCGAGATCTTCGAAGGATCAGAATATTACTTGGGCAGCAAGTATGTTGCTAAATCAATGCGGCTGTTCTTGTTTCGAGGTTATCTTAAATTTTACATGAGACGTAAACGTTCTACTAATGTGAGTTTCTCTTGAAGGTCTTGAAAAGTATTCAGCAGAACTAATTTAAGAGGTGACAGTTGATTACAATCACCTTTTCTTAGGTAGCTGGAACAAAAAACTGTGTTCAATGATTGAGAGAAATATATGTGACGTTGTCGTACTTGGTAAATTTACTTTCCGTTTACGGCATGTGTTGATGATAAAAATCCACTAACTCAAGACTCGTCGGAGCAAGCTTTTCATTTCTTTACTTTCACTTCTTCGGTTTTTGCTACAGCAGCACGTTTGTAGAAGTATAGGTAAAATCATACTCCTCCAACAGTATATAAACAAACACTCCTCCACGCTCCGAATTACCTTCAGATTCAAATCGACCGCAAGAATTACTAATGGCTTCATCATCTTCGTTTACTCGGTCAAATACACGAGAACTAAAATAGCTATTTTATATAGTTATGCAACCATTGATGATATTTGTTCTGAACAGTTTTTCAATTTTGCTACTTTCTCGACAGACAATTGATAATAGATTAAGGCCCGGCTGCATAAACGTGGGGTAACATTCACCCCGGGGGTATCGTTCAATTGTTCAATACACATTGACACATTAGATAAATGTGTGATAAATATGTGTATGAAACAATTGAACGATACCCTCGAGGTAAATTTACCCAACGTTTATGCAACCGGGCCTTACAAACAAATTCATGCTTCAGTTGTTTGGATTTTCTATACTCTTGACATGATATGGGCCGATTGTTTACATAATTAAATATATTAATATTGCATCCCGATGAAATAGTTGATAATTTCTCATTTCCAAGTTCGCGTATGCTCTTGCTTCGCATGGTATCACTTTCTAATTTCTCATACTTATTGGCATTCGCGCGATCTATGTTGACCACGGTCAGTATTATATTTCACGGATCAATTTCCGAATAACGAGACACGTATTTTCTTTCTTCCATTCCAATATTAGCTGTGTAGTAGGTTGGCTGATAGAGTATTCTTATAATTGACACTGTATGAGTCTGAAGATTTGATACATGCAGAGATAAAGAAATTGCTCGATTTTGTGTTCCATCAGTGAAATAACATAGAAGATTGCACGAGTATTGAAAACTATGGGCTCGTTAAAATTTCTCAAGTCAAATTATTGGGGGAGAAAAAGTTGGTTGACTTGCCGACCACAAGCACATGTAGGCCATGTATTTGAAAGTATTTTACCGGCTTTCATGATTAATAAGTACGGACAATCAGAGACAGAGCGTTACGAGTTTACTGACGTCGATGAATTATGTGAATTTTTCGGAATGGTGGGTTGCAAATTGGTGAAACTATCCAGAAAGAATTAGCTGCTCACCAGCCACTGATTCATCACGACTCTAGACTTATGACAGTACGTCTTCCACAACACGTGAAAATTTCATTTATCAAACGGTTAGTCTTTGCAAAGAAAGTGTATGTACGATGTTCGGTAAACTTTTAGAAGAATAATGTGAATTATTAGAAGCTGCTGAACAGTACGAATGAACGAAATCATGTTAGAATCCCCGCGAACCCCCCCTTGGAATTCAATGTTAAAGAAATATTTTCGTTACTTGGAATTGATAAAACTATATATTGACGGAGAGGATGTATATGTTTCCGAAGATGATGAGAGAATAATTGTTAACATTATTTCTTCTACTTATGTGCACTTGGCTTTATTATTCACCATTGTCATTAGGATTTCAGTCGGTATACTGTGAACGTCTGGTTCACGCGGACACTAGAAAGCGTTTTTCTATTTAAGTTTCACCTTGGTTTTTAAAGAACTCTCTGGCCATTGATAGCTACATTCACTTTCATGGCCAGTTGAGTTAAAAAAACCAACCAGCAGCAAGCGCGCTCTCTGATGAGTTATGAGATACAGACTTCTAATAGTTTCAAGGCCGATGTTCATGACCAACCAGTTCAAGATTCTTGACGAAAACATCGGAAACAATACGACTTTTCGGAAACGATGAGATAAAATAGTGTTTTTATCCTTTCGTGTTTCTGTGAAGAACGAATCTTCTGAAAACTCGAAATAACCATTTCTTTAGAAAAGATCAAACTTCACAGAAAACATAATCATTTGTCATATTGGGAATTGGAACGGGAATCCACAATGCGGAAAGTGCAGTCAATTTGCTTATAACGTAAACAATAATTTATGTATTTTTCAACGAGGGCTTAATGATTGGTTGATTTGTATATTATAATGCACAATATTCCAAAATGCAAATGAAGATTCTAGACGAATGAAAAATGTTGCACAGATTTTTTTTATAATCGTTGGACTTTTTTCACTCGTAGATATTCACAGAGACGTTGTATGGCTCTTTCTTCTTCACACGAATTACTGGATTTTTATTTTATTTGTCTTGCAATACAATGCAATTAAATTGAAAAAGGTGAATACGTTACGAAGCCCGTCGATGCATCAGGGTAATCATTAAAGAGAAAGCTATCGGCGAGCCTATAAAAATTGAAACATCAATTAATGTATCACGAGCAAAGTTGTTGTCTTCTGACTCATTAGAAATTTCATAATTTCATGATTCAGTTCTTTCGCAGCTTCAGTTTAACGAGGTATTCCACTCATTTATTTTACTCCATTCCATGGATCCGTGAAGCGAAGAGACTCACTCTCATATTACTCATTCATAAATAATTGTAGGTATCATATTTTACACAAAATTAATCACTTATCCATCTTCAGTACGCCTCCAATGTAACAATGACACGCATTGATCAATCAAAATTTCAGCCATTTGAGTATACAGAAGTTCATTTTTGTGCCTATAAAGTGGCCGGGATGAATTCCCTTCGACAATTGCTTGAATTACTACTCTCTTCCTCACCAAGATCATCACTATTAGTAATTGGCTCAGACTTCACGGTACTGAAGAGTATTTCAAATGTAAACGGAATCAAACGGAAACGGAACAGTGTCACTTTCTTTTTTTCAGAAACGTCGCAAAGTGTCATGCAATTGTCGTTATTATAGTAGCAAAATATAATTATGACAACAATGCAGAGAAAATGATATTCTAATCAGTAAACAACTACAACTTTGGCGGCACGAGAATTGATAATGTGTACTCAGATTAGGTATAAGCTTCTGAAGATAGATACCTCACGTAAACCTACATGATTTGCGTACGTATCTTCAGGCAAAAGAAATAAAGAATGTCTTGAACGAATTTCTTTAACGAACAATAACGTAGGTTGTGTGTAGACGTTGTTCGTAGCACGTCTTCACAGCAGTTTAGATGAAATTGATTAACATTGAGCACACGTTTGAGATGCACCATAGATACATTTGCGACTCGATGTAGAGAGTGAGAGTTATCGCGAAGAGGTACGTGTGCTTGTGTCTTCCGGCCAGCTAGGCTACGCTTGATGCAGTGATTGCCAACTTTGTTTCGATATACATAATTGTCTTCCCATAGTCGCAACGGTCAATTACAGTGCGAGACGTGAATTCATTAGCCGTGCCGACGATGCGCACACTGCACACTGGTGAATTTTGTATTTTAAAAGGTTATCATCGAAGGATGTATCCCTCGAAATATCTATTATTAAGGAATAGCGATCTTCGAGTCAAGAAACAATAATTTTAAAAGGTTGTTACCTACGCAATAACATATAGATCTTCGATTTCGGATTTCAGTGGTGCAATGCGGGGGACGATATCATCATGTTGGATTCAAGTTTTATTCGTTGCCTGTGTCACCTCGTCGCTTGGGGCGACAACCGGATCAGTATTGACAGATGATAAGGAAACGAGTATTGGCTTGACTCATTCAACGAATATCGAGTCTACAGACGTCCGAAGATTCGACGTTTCGCTTCCTGACAAGAGCGATTATGCAGCTGATAAAAATAACGATACAGATTTTACTTCGTCGACTATCCGAAGGAGACGATACGTACGTTTCCCGTCGAACAGTCCGTACAAATTCGAAGATCCAAGTTCTGTAAATGTAGCCTTCGCCAAACCTTACATGGGACGACAATTGCCGTACCCTGTTTGGCCAGAGTACAAATCTGCCTGGCGAAATCCTGTCATGGGACACCGATCGCCGAGGCTAATTTTCCGTGACGATTACTCCAGAGGATCTGCTAGTAGTCCAATTTTTTTATCCAATCAGATTCAAGATGTGGACGATACTTACAGAGGTGAGTGAAGAGAATTATGATTCTTGTCCACTACTCAATGGCCTTGCAGAACTTATTGTATGTACTTCATTTTACATATAATTTTCGTTAACGATTCATTGTGTTATGGGAAACGGAATTTGTCCTTCTGAGAGTTTCATAAATCTTTCGGTTAACAACAAGAATGTCACCAACTATCTACTTTTGATCTGAACATTTCATATACATTCTTACAATGCTAAGCTTATACAATCACGCTGAAGTTTACGAAACGCGGATAGAAAATAGATTCTTATTACAGAATTTTATTGACTATAACGAAGTGAGTTACAATTGTTGGAGAAATATGAAATCTGAATCTACTAGACTACTAGAATCTGTAACTACTAGACTAGCAATTTCTCCCTGCTCAATAATGGAAATTAATAACTATAAATTGTAGCAATTATTGGAAAATTGCTTCATTTCTTTTCCGGTTTGCATAAGTTCAAAGATGGTAATAATAAATGTGTTCAACCTTTGAACGTACCGTAAGTAACGTCCGAGTTTATTTCATTGCAGATCAAAGAAAGCAGATATCATTCAACGATTACCCAAGACTGGATGTTGGTACGTTACACTTTCCTTTTACTCTCGTTATTTCATGTATGCTAATATTGAACAATTATCATCTACTGGTATTCAATATTGATTGTCGTGTAATAGATGTACAGAGAAAGGAACAGCCTCGCAGTCAAGGAATCAACGCGAGTATAAGTCTGTTAATTCTTTAGGCAAGTTTGAGCATAAGAACGGAAATTCGCAAAGCAAAGAAACCGTGGAATTTTAAATGTTTTAGAGCATGCAAGACGTGTAGGCATTAACGCCGCATAGAAGCGTGTGTACAAGCTTCATCGGTAAGCAGCTAGCAGTTCGGTGGGATCGCATAAATTGAACGTAGTCAAAATATTTCGAAACTACATAGAATTCGATAAATCATAGGTTCCAATTACGTCGTGCGATTCGCTGTATGTTTAACCCAAAATTGGCTAAAAATTTGATACCATACACTGAAATGTCCACATAATTACCAAGCACTGTCGCGACTTTCTTTTTACGACTTACTCTCAGTCGATTTCTTAAAAAAAAAAAACAGTAAAATGAATAAGCTTCATTTTCTTCTTCCCTGACAATGAATTGTTACCATGCAATTGAGACGGAGAGGATCGATTCTTATCGTTAACGATAACAACGAATCTCTCACCGATGCTGGCGAACAATCTTTGTAACAGTTGTTCCCGACGCCTCTCACTTTCTCGAGAACAGCTACTCATACTTTATTGCCATGGTCGTGACCTTGATATTATACAATTCAACGCTGTGCGCTATCTTACCAGGGTCGGTCCACGATCTGCCCCTATAAGACCAAGGGGAAGTTGATTCGTGCCCTCATTTCTGTATTAATTAGTACGTCAGAGACCTCAAATTCGATATCCGTTGAATGAAAGAAAGAAATGAGGCGTAAAATTGTCTTCAGCACTGACCCCCTAATTCAAAGTATACCTATAATCATTGCTGAATAGAATGATAATTCGATGATCCGCTAGTATGTCGGTCGTAACAGTAGCTGCCTTTTTTGGCGTCAAATTTTGGTATCGATGTAATTGAAGTCGTGATTAGTTTCTACTTTCTCTTTCTTTCTACTTTCACTGTCAAACTCTGTCTTCTGCGCTTTGAGAAAAATTCACAGGTCGCGAACTTGGCGGAGAATTCTTTTGTTCAAACTGACTCTCTCCCTTATTTCCACTGGGCCTCTTTTATTCAGTTATTCCAGCGTCAACATCGGCCCCATGGTTGAACAGTAAAAGTGCAATGTTGCAAGTTTTCTTATCAGTATAGCGTATATAATTTGATTGAATTCCAAAATAGAACCACCGATATTAATTGCCCAAGTTTCACGCTCTCACGGTCGCTGATTACATTGCGTGCCCCTAATTCAGAAATTACTGCGAGAATATATTCGGTGGTTCCGGTTATTAAATCTATACATGTTGGAGCTAGAATAATTTCATACAACCGCTTAAACTCATTATCAGAAGTCTTTTATTGTAACTTCACACCGTTAAAAAAGTCGGCATTTCATTATACTCGTCATACGAACTACAAATCCATTGTTCTCGAGGTACCCACTTATTAGATATGCAATTAAAAGAGACACGGAGGTAATTCCGTCGTCCCGCAATGCCTAAAATTGATTCAGAGATTATTTTTTTACGGAGTGTAGAATAAATTACCATTATTCAAAAAAGAATCATTTTTCCAAGTCAAATGGAAATAACCTCGCACTTCTTTTGAACAATATCATCGGATAGAAGTATTTCAACTTTTTTCCTGTAATCACGATCGGAATGGAAATTTGAACCGTGCAGAATAAAATTGAGATAGAATTTCTCTAAAAATTGGGTTGGTAAATAATTGAAATGATAACCCGCAGGCGGTATTTTCATATTTCGCTGGATTAACTCATCGTCAGTAAGGTGTGTACCAAGGTGTACCAAGGTACATGAATACATTTGAAACTCAATTGCCGGCCTAATTGACCTGTATATTGGAGTCACCGTAAGGCGTGAGAAATTATGAAGGATCACTGCACAGTGCACCGCTCTCGTCGAACAAGTATTTGTTTTGATGTGTATCCGTAATTGATTACGTTATGGGTAGAAAATTTTTCAGCAACCACTTTCTCTTACGCAAAGCGTTTCTGCTGCTAATTAGTATTGGAAGTGTCGTGCGGCGACCGAGAACTTGTAAACAGTAGACGCCCATTTAACGACAGCATAAAATCGGCACAAATGCGTTATTTTATTCTGAGTCGATTTTTTTCGAACACGAAAAATTGGACTTTGTGACGCACAAAACCAATTTCCTCGAATTTTTTGGACGGAACACAATTTTCAATATCATTCATAAATTTAATGATTAATCTCATCTACAGAATGTGGGATATCAGTTTCGAAACAAACTGCACAACGAAGAATCGTGGGCGGAGACGAAGCTGGTTTTGGAAGCTTTCCATGGCAGGTGAGTTATCGTTAAATTATATCATTAGGAATTCAAAACTTGATACAAAACCAAGTATGACTGCCTTAGTTTGGGATAAATGATATCCCTGATACTTAGAATAACGATGTCCTAGATACATAACTTTCTGAAAAAATTATTCAACAGTGCAGACCACACTATCCGGGATGTTGTTGCATACATTTTTCGGCAAAGTGAGATGTCGTATATCTTCAAAATAATTCCAACAAGATTTGAAGTTGTATCGAACTTGTAAGATGGAAAAGATTTAGACGATGAGTTGCTACTCAATGATGCGTTTTACGTAAGCTAAATTGCGACATCCATTACGTGCTAGAGATTCTTTGGGATGTTCACTAACAAATGTTATTAGTGAGTTGAATCCTTTATATCGATTTTACTTTCACTCCTCTACACAGCACTATTCAGTGTCTGACTCAGAATTGTGAAAGTAAGGTTTATAGCCGGTTGGTCATTGGCTCTTACACTGCGTGTGAGTTCCGGAATTATCTGTTATTCTTATTTGGTCCATGCGATACTTGAATGTATCCTCTCCGTGAAAGAATTTGGGAACGGGATCCGGAACTTGAACGAGGCTTTCTGATCGGCTTATCTAGGTCAGTCGACTCGGAAACATCCATTCGACTATCCAGCATATCGATATGCATGCAGTTGAAAGCAACGTTTAGCGAAGAAGTTTGATTAGATGAACTGAACGAAATCATTTGAAATCAAAAGCTTGCGGATGCCTAACGAAAGATCTGAGATTATATTTGACCCTTGAACTGCAGGCTGTTTATAACTTTCAAATTTTCATTCTCAGGCTTACATCCGGATTGGCTCCAGTAGGTGCGGTGGCACCTTGGTAAACCGATTCCACGTCGTGACAGCCGGCCACTGCGTCGCTAAGTAAGGATCGATTTACACATACACATTTTATAACTGCTTTCATTGGGTGAAAAAATTAATTCTTCATCGTTAGCTTGAAATAAGTTATGACTTATATCCATAGCTACGCAATCATAATTCGCTTCGTCATAGTAAAAAGTAATTAAACTTCGTAAGGAAGTGACTATCATCATCGGTGATATGATGCACACGTATTGCCGATTGGATTGATGTATCTACTTCACGAAGGCTGTTTGTCATCAAACTCTCTCATCATGATCATTAAAGAACCGCCATATTGCTAATTCTGATGAAAACGATTAGCAAAATTAAGTGCTAAATGAAAGACGTCATGGGACTCTGTTCACTTTGATAATAACAGAAGTCAATCAAGAATGACTTCAGCAAATAATTTTGAATGTACAATAAGATGCAAGCAATGTAGTATATATTTGAAAACTTGTCGGAGGAGTTATTCCGAGCTTGAAATGATGATATTCTTGGGGTGGATATACGCAGTTTCCGCTTCCTAGTAGATACTTCGGCCATTCTAATTGAGTTTGGTAATACTTTCACCATTTTAATTATGCACCATCGGTTGCACATTTCAATCGTCTAGTCGTAGAGAATTACATTGCACAATGGTACGACCGACCGGTGGGTGAAATAAAGACCTCTACTCCCCAGGTCAGTGTGCATAATAGCAAAAATATTACAACGATTATAATTATGATTGTGAGAATATTCCGACAAGAGAGTAGGTATACAAATTTAACGAAATATAAACAGAGAAAATTGAACTAGGCGAGAGAATTCACTTCATACAGCAACCGAAAAGAGAATTCTTCTGTAGATGATTTTGCAGTTCTACAGTACATAATCACCGTCACATTCGTATTCAATCGAGATTTCATTTCATGAAATGACAATAACTAACTGATTTACCAATATTTTGCCCGAATAATTCCAATTAAATTATCTGATCGAGTACGTTTTTGCCGTTCAATATGGCGACAATTTTTCGCACGTGTAATTTATTACTAGTAACTATTATTAGTAACTATACCCAAAGTCTAAATACAGGCCAAGGAAAATTAACGTGAATGTCAAAATGAAGATACACACACGCGCAATTCCGAATACTTACAGAACGAGACTGCTCACCTTGTTACATAGATTCTATAGATTACACCGAATATAAAATGGGCGGCTCGGTACCCCCCATGTGCTGAATAATATATCAGAATTAATATTTCAGGCCTACGTACGAGCTTAATGCAATCGATCATTTTTGAAAACCCACTATCACTTCTCTTACAGACTATTAAGTCTGTAAGAGAAGTCAGGTAGATCGCTGGTAACTGCTGCAAGATTTCCATTTCGATTGGCATGTATGCATTTAATAAATTAAGTTTTATTTATCTAATAGAGCCTCGGCCCGGCAAGTTCAAGTCACCCTTGGAGATTACGTAGTGAACTCTGCGGTAGAACCACTTCCGGCTTACACATTTGGTGTGAGAGAAATCCGAGTTCATCCTTACTTCAAGTTCACACCACAGGCAGACAGGTGAGATTAAGCACAGCTGAATACAATGGGTATAGATGAGATTGTGAAAACAGGAGTAAGCGTAGACCTAGGAATGTAATTATATATTGAACATGATAGAACGGCAGCCGGCACGTGCTTGTTTTAGCTTCTGTGTTTCCATGTAAAAACTATGCAATGCACGGAAGTGCTTTTGGCGACTAGAATAACGAGTTTGCAGGTAATTCAAGCACGTCTCACGTGGATTTGATCATCGTGATGACACGTTACGTCTGTATGACAAGTAATTCCGACTCTCATTTTTCAAACCATGTCTCATATAATCCGGAAGTAAGCAGGCAACCAAAACAGGTTCTGCTTCGTCAGAATTAAGTGCCATTAATTATAGTCTGTAAATGTGTAATAGTTCAATGATCTCAGCTCGTGCCTGGCACCGGCGATAAAGAGCGCGTAAACTCACCTACGAGTGAGAAATGCAAACTTTTATTGTTTATTCAACAATGAACAGCGTCGATTTCAAAAGCAGAATAATTAAATCAGAATAAATAAGAATAATTAAATTAGAGATGATATAACCGTAAATCAATAATCGAAAATGCTGCAACATACAAGAGCCGTGAAATTATCTATCGATGCGAAATCTCAAGCTTCATAGTCGATAAATTATTATCACCCTGCAGTTTTTCGACTGTAAGACTTGCAGAGTTTTACCACTGAAGCATTGATCGTTACTATGGACATGAATCTAATGTGAAAAACCTCCAATTTCGATCGATAATTTATAGGTTTGACGTAGCTGTGCTCCGGCTGGATAGGCCGGTTCATTACATGCCACACATCGCTCCTATATGTTTGCCGGACAAGAATGAAGACTTTCTTGGACAATACGGCTGGGCGGCTGGATGGGGCGCACTCCAAGCTGGTATTTGTTATTTCATATTTATTTTGAGACGAATTTCCGACGATTTATTTTGAACAAACGTCGAGCATTGCAAATTCCACTACGAACAAGCGTTCTATTCGACGAACCACAAGATTATTGTTTTAAATTGTCTCGGTTTTTCAGGATCGAGATTACGACCAAAAACATTACAGGCAGTCGACGTTCCTGTGATTGATAACCGAGTGTGCGAACGATGGCATCGTTCTAACGGAATAAATGTAGTGATTTACGACGAAATGATGTGTGCAGGTTACAGCAGTGGTGGAAAAGACTCTTGTCAGGTGAGAATCCATATAAATTGGTTATTCAAGTCTGAAGAATAAATCAGAACTTCATAATTCTCTGAAAATTCAGTAAAACTCGTCAGAAATACGTCGAAGTTGTTATTAAAAAGGAAATCCGTATCAATCGGAGGTCAAATCGATTGATTATTCTACAAATGACCGAAAGGAACAATTTTTCGCCGCACTCTGATTAATTGTATTTAATTTTCCTGTCTATAAATGAATGTATGTACCGAAAGCGAATATATTTAGAATTACGATACAATCGGGATGTGTATCATTATATAGCCCAACTTTCGGCAAATCTTATACTGTGAGTAAACGTGGACGCGGGCCACTCGATTTGGCACTTGGCAGATATGGCGGCGGCGTGAACGTAGACAGCCAGTGGTGCTCGGGGTTCGGACCCGCACAGAGAGGGATTTCAACCATGCCTCGTTCAAGCTAACTTGGTTTTATTTGAACGCGCGGAAACAGTGCGATTCAAATTTTTTGGATAGATTGAGGTTAGGAGCAGTGTTGAGCAGCTGCAAATCACGTAGTGCAATTTATTACATCCAACAATAATAAATCACAATTGTAATTTACAACAATAATAAATTACAATTGTAATTTACAACAATAACAAATTACAATTGTAATTACAACAATAATAAATTACAATTGTCATTTATAATAATAATGAAAGAAAATTGT
>JAFFZH010014744.1:0-33005 GCA_018420115.1 Euura saliciscinereae
GGGGGGAAATAAGTCCAGAGTTCAGTGAAGATATATTGTATCTTTCTCCGGTTTATTCAATATCATTCTTACATTCCAAATCATTACTGTTGTTCGAATTATTTTTCCAAATTAAACCTAATTTCCCTCGGTTAAATTATTCAATTACTTTTATTTGGATAATCCTCGACGCTTTGACTATATTGTTGGTGTTATCTCGGCGAGGATATCGCAGGTTGTGCTGAAAAATTAATCTTTGTTGTTCTTCAAATGACTAAATAAAAAGGCTGACCTGGAATTCCTTCTCGCAATTTATCCATGATAGTAGTTTACATTTTGCAGAACATTTCAATTTAATTCCACCAAGTCAGTGATGAACATAACCTCAAAGTATTTACGATCGGTAATAGTGAACTTCAAGACTGCGCTGGTTAACGTGAAAGTGATATTGGGTTTATTGGGCTTACTAACGGAACCGCTAAAAAAGTTTGGGTGTGTACAGTACATCAAAGCCGTCGATTCATTGGATTTTCCACTTAATAAAAGATATCGAATTTGTGATTCATTAAGTTTTCTATTAAATAAGAGAAAAAGGTTCAGAATTTCTAAGACAGTTTGGCGTAGTGGGTAGAGCGCCTGACTAGTGAGACGGACATACGAGTGCCATTGAATGTGGTTCGAATCCCGGTAAAGAATGACAGAAGCGGAATTTCTTTCAGCGAGCTACAAATACATTTTAAATTAATCCATAGTAAACGAAAAGTTGATAGTATACTCTAAAATATTATAAAATGCGCGAGTAAGGATTGAAATCGATTTTTCATTTGAATATTTTGCGTACGCGGCAGTTTCATTGAGGTACGTTGCGGAGATGTACCTGCGATGTTGTTAGTACGTCACGGGTAACGTACCTGCGATGTAATTGTTACGTACTTGGTATGTATCTTTGTTGCATACGTGCGATGTACCTATAACATTGGCGTGTTGCGGACATTACGCAGCACACGTGCCGCTCATGTACCGAACTTGGTACATCGCTTGTGGCATCCGCGACGACATGGTACGGCACTAGTACATAAATTTGTTTGCTGGGAAGAAGAACATCGATGTTCTTCTTTTTGCAATTAAGTACGGTTCGTATCTCGTCATTTATGCCAGGATGTATGCTTTTTTCTTGTTTTCTTCGTTTTGATGGTCCAGGCTGGTCGATGTTGATGCCATCATCTTTGTTTCCAGTGTCATTTTGCCCATCAAAAATCTACGTTTCCACTGGTGTAATTTTTTCATCTTTGTCGTCGCTCTCGATGACGACCGCCGACGCATTCTCGCATGTCTCACCATTGCAAAATCCGCATATAACAGAGCATTTCAATCCACTTTTTCTGTAGCCGCATGCTCCACCGCATCCCTTCTTGCAATTGCAAGTGATGACGTTTAAGTAAACTATCAGGGGCTGGTTTCTCGGATATGTTTACCGGAGTAAGCCCATTGGTACCAAGTTTTCAACCCCAGTCGAGTGGATCTTGTTGGATTCCACACCATTTTTGGACCTCGTGGGACTAAACGCACGGTGATGGTACTGTGCAGTGGCCTTGGTTGGTGCGGGAAAGAAGCAGGGTTGAATTTGCTTTCGATGCTCGATTTTGCGACGCGTTGGTAGCGGACTTCTTCTAAAGTTTCCTTTTCAGTGTTGCTACCATAGGTGCTAAAGCAACGAGAAAACGCGTTCCAGCGTCTGCGATTTCTTCTGGTTGGGTACCCGGATCTTTGAAGATGCTAATAATGGCATTGAGTCCATTGTTTTTTTGGACAACCGAAAAAAAGCTTTTCTTCCGTGGGTGAAGGGATGATGTCGTGTGACAGCCGCTAAACGCATGTAAAAACAAGATGTTTCCGGCTGCTTCTTTCACTTTCAAACTATTCGCGGAGTACACTCTTTCAGTAATTTGCCTCTCCCCGGTTTTCGAATCCCGAACGGCTAACAAGCAGACTGACTCGCTGAACCTGTGAGCGTTCCCCTGGTGGAAATAATTTCTACGCCGAAGTACGAGAAAATAAAAAAATGTAGGAAATCGCAGAAATTAGTTGAACAATGTCAAAGATAGTAAAAAAAATCCGATAGTCGTAGAAATCGGTAGAAAATCGCAGAAAAGAGGTAGTTTTTTCGTAGAAAAATACGGATTTCTACAATCAAGTACGAAAATTTACAATTCTTAATGAACAACTTTCAGAAAATTATAAGTCGATCATGGGCATTTTTCGTTTTTCGTAGAATGTCATAGACTTTCATAAAAAAGTACGTTTTTCGAAGAAACTTAATGCGACTTTACGATTTTTAATGACAAAGGATTTTAGTTAACGAATGCAAATTAACTTCATCTTTCTGACGTACAACTTTTGACGAAAAACCACGAAAATCTATAGTTGTATATTTCAATAAATGAAATCTACGGCACGATGAGGTAAAATTTCTTCAGGCGTGTACTTTCGTAAACTTCGTACAAAACTACAAACTTCTAGGACAAATTATGAAAATCAACGTCTTTTTTCTTGAGAATATCTTCCATTTTCGACACCACCTTTTATTTTGCGTCGATTTTCGTAGATATTCGTAGAATCTACGTGAATTTCACCAATATCCACGAAAAAGTACGGACCAAGTAATGACATTTATGACTCGAACGAACGTCAACTGTTTGTTGCCTACATTCGCGTGAGATTCTATGAAAAACTATAAAAATCTATTATATGTATTCCAAGAAATCGAAACGAAATATACAACTCCTACGAAGCACATTTTTTGTATTTGTTTCTAAGAACTTAGGATTTTCTGGAATCTTGTAGGATTCTACAATAAACTGTAATCATCTACAATGTTGGAATGATTAGAAGAAAATAAACAATCATAAAATTTCGGCTCATCAAATTTCGTAGAACGTTGTACAATTGCGTACCATTCTACAAGAAACTCTAATTATCCCCGATTTTTCAAGAAATATGAAGAAGTGTGAACAAAAAATATTTAATTCAGAATGAAAAAATTCAAGCTCGTAGAATGTCATAGCATGTTGTACAATTTCGTAACGTTCTGCAACGAACTCCAATTATTTCCAAATTTTCAAGCAGTCATAAAAATAAAAATATTCAATACAAAATAACAAAACCCAAGCTCGTATATCATACCTAAGCACCTGCATTAATTAGGCGATCAAATAATTCAAACACATTTGAAGTATAAATACGAGGGGCATCTCACTCGTGAATTCAACGTGTAAAACGCTAAGAGTCGAAATAAATAACGCATGAAATCTGTCAATGAACGCGAAACTCGGGAAAATTCAAAGTCCACATTCCCGAAATCGTCAGATTCTGTATGCCTCTGTAAGAGTTGTGAAAAGTTTGAAGAGATCGCTCGTCTATGTTGTTTAACGTAGCAAATCGTTGCTCGATCGTAAAACTCTTAGCTACCATTGCGCGAAGTCGCACGAATTCAGTAAGAATTCGAGCGAGATCGTACGACATCGCTGTAGCAACGTCAGTGTCCGTCGGGCCCTTACCAACAGTCAAGACTCGAGCGCATGCGCAGTATGACATAGATTGAGTCAGTCTGATCGGTTGTTCGGCACATGGCGGAGTTTTCCCGGACTTTAACTCGGACGTATTGTTAGGTAAGTTTAATACTTGCTTCTAATAATGGTTGCTATACGTTTTCCTTTGCTGGGTTATGAATTGATACTTCTATTTGTTTCGATATATATTATAAATTTTATTGATGACGAATAGATTCGAATGAATAATTAATTAATTTTGTATACCTCAGGGATATAAACGGCCGTTTATTGCCCTGCTCCAGCAGGGAAAAACGCTTTATTTCCCTTCGGTGTATAAAGTATCGTATGCACCACAGGGCAAACGTTGTTTTAGACTCGTGCGATTGTAATCCTCGGCTTCGCCTCGGAGTACGACCTCGCACTCGTCGAAAACAACTTCTTCACCCCTAGGTGCATAATATACTAATTAGGAAGCTATCCAGGGGAGACTTCGGTGAAATTTTAGGCAAAAATAGGTTTTTAAATTCTGACAATATCAAAAAGAGGTGTATACAAAAAATCCTTTCAGCAGTTTTCGAATAATGGTAGTATAGTCTGTGAGAAAAAATCTCGCTCATTTGTTAGTTAGCGAGAAGTAAAATATTTGTTACTGTCTACAATGGTTTTTAATCACTTTTGCCTGTCTTTCGTGATGAGCAATACATTGATTGTCATGAGGAGCAGATTATCTATCTGATGAATCGAATTGTATTGAGAACATTAAGAACGAGATGACATGGTATGAACCATTCAACGCCGTACGCGAATACATCTGTGGCTTATCGGCACAACCAGTTCAGTCAACGTTTTTTTGGTTGATTTCGTTTTTTTTATAACTTAACATTAATCTACGTGTCTTTCATGTTTCTATGATAATTTCCGGCACTTTCGAGATTGGAGAAACTGAAATTTCGACAATTATTTTTCCAAAATGGCTACTCGTGTTTGAAAAAAAAATGAACAATTTTCAAAAAAATATTTCCTACAAACAAAACTGAAGAAAATAATGAGTATTACATGAAGAAGATTTGAACATTTTTAAACTTACATTTGAAACTTTCGAACAGCAATTTCTCGAAAAGTGCTAAAATGGACTAAGCGGGTTATGCCTATAAGCCACGCAAATAATATTTATTCGAATCCGAAAATTTTTATCATCTAAATTCAGCCTTTCATACCAAAATGCTAAAATAATTGAATTTTTGATAGGATGAAATTTGAATCATTGAAATGTACAAAATCATCCCCACAAAATCTGTCTCCAAAAATGCCCACCAACCAAAATTCGTCTTCCAATAAAATTATTCCATCAAAAATTCGTTTTCAACAAAAGTCGTCCTTCAAAAAAATCTCTGAAAGGATTGAAATAAAATACAACTACCAAGTACAAAAAAAAAAATCGAATCGAACCATATAGCGTTGTGCTC
Source organism: Euura saliciscinereae (assembly GCA_018420115.1). Classification (NCBI taxonomy): domain Eukaryota; kingdom Metazoa; phylum Arthropoda; class Insecta; order Hymenoptera; family Tenthredinidae; genus Euura; species Euura saliciscinereae. The sequence goes on from JAFFZH010014744.1 coordinate 4,997, forward strand.
GTTCGCTCGCTACGCTCGCTCACTCGATTGGGTTTTCATAATTGGTAAGGAGAAAAATTGGGAGCATAAATTTCGAGAAGAGAAAATTTGCGAAAGAAAAAAATTTAGGGAGTGCTACTTGCGGGCCTTTTTAGCAAGGTAAAAAAAATGTGACTCGTAGACCTTAGTGGTCACTCTTCCACTTACTCACAGCTGGCCCGCAAGTAGCACTCCCGAAATTTTTTTCGTTCGGAAATTTTCTCTTCTCGAAATTCATGCTCCCAATTTTTCTCCTTATTATTACTTACGTTGCGGTATGCATCTTTGCAATATTAATTAGATTTTGTGCCAAAGAAAGTGTAATATATTGTCAAAGAAGACTGAAATCCAAATAATTAGTTTAGGAAGTTCTACATTTCCCGTATCAGTAGGTTATGCTGGCATACTTACTATAGGATAGGTTATTATAAAAAACGAACAAAAACTTCAGTATTTTTGCTATATAGGTAATCATTACTATATAAGTACTTTTGCATTATAATTTTGTACCAAATGATATTAATCTTTTAACTTGACATGTACTTTATTTGTAGGATGTAAAGCCTGTTTAAAATGTTCAAAGTGAGATGTAACTATTTGTTAAATATTGAAATACATTTTTAGCGTACATATTATAAATGATGTTATTATTATCAATGCCTTATTCAAGATTTGCAACTTGGAAATGTAATTGTGTAATGTTTTTGGAAAATTTTTAGCCAAAAATAGAAGCTCATGATAAAAACAGTATAAGATTAAAATAGTCATGGTTTTTTTTTTCAGCTGATTCGAATTTGCGAATGTAATCGTTTGGTAGATCAAACTATTTTAGATGAGTGTGAATTCATGAATGAAATCTATATTAAAATAGGTCTAATAAATTGAATAAATTTTTTAATCAATTATGAAAAGCTGGACCTTTATGGTGATTATGAAATTAAGAAAAGTGTTTGCAATGTTTACTTGCAGTATTCATGCCACAGGATGCCGATTAATAGATAAGTTATGATTATTTTTCAAATAGGTATGTTTGAAACTTTTAGTCGTACCAAGTCGTTCGATCTTACTATGCCTAACGTTTGAATTCGTAAGCGAAAGGAAAGAATTCAGTGTAGTTCGCGTGAACGCAATACGTTAGCGTTTGAGATCGTCGAATTCGGCGGAATTCAACGTGAATTCGTGCGTTCAACGCGTCGACATTGACGCGCTAAAGGCGCACGGTCTCAAAAATGTGGGACTCAAGTGTTCAGCGTTGACATCGTATGAAATCGTACGACATCGTACAAAATCGTCGACCAACGATCAACAACGTTCGTACGATCTCATTTGAATTCCGAGTGAGACGCCCCTCGTATAAATACGGGATTCCAATCCTATGACAATCAGTATTCCTGAGACGACATAGAGTCTCATAGAATGTCGTACAATTTTGTAGAATCCTAAGACAAAATCTGATAATTATTCATAATTTTCCATGAATTATTTAGAAATAAATTGTATTCAAAATAATAAAACCTGAGCTTATAGAATTTCATTGAATGTCGTAGACTTAGGTAGAATTTTACCAGAAATTCTGATTATATAGCTATGAGTATGAGTTATGGCTGAATCACATTTCAGTTTTTTTTTCTAACATCACCAACATAAAATCACGTGGAATTGCAAGTCGTACAAAATTGCAATCACGTACATTTTCAAGAGAAATTTGGATTATTCATAATTTTGAACAGTTGAAACATTGTCATAATAAAAAAAAAAAAAATTTCTACGACAAAATTAAGGACTTTCCACGAATATTGATGAAAGTGAAAAAATAAAATCTACTATTTGTTACGAATAAAGATGGAAATCTACAACCGAAAAAAAGTATCTTAGGTTATCGTAATTTGTGGAAAAAATCTACGAATCCCTACGAATATTTACGAACATTTTCACAAATTTTTTCCGAAAATTGTTTTTCGTGAATGATTGTAAAAAACTACGAATTTCTACTGCCCACACAACACAATCGTATCCCTAGTTTAGGTGGAAATAGTTTTCCGTAAACCGTCGTAGAAAACTACGGATCCCGTCCGCCCAGACTACGAAAAATTATTCAGCTTTACGTCGATTGTCGATCTTCGTATAGATATTCGTAGAACTGATATTCTATTGTTTGAAGACTACGATTTAGCAGTAGAAAACTACAAATTTTCATGAGAATTTTAGAAAATCTACTTCCTTCAAGCAACGGAATATCAGTTCCGCGAATAACCACGACAATTTTCAAAAATCTACGAATGGAATGAGGCTAAATATTCTTTCGTGGAGAATCGTTAGTATTCTCCGAAAATTTCTGTTAGTTTACATCTTTCTACTACAGAAGTGAAAAGTCTAATAGCGAAAAAAAATTAGCAAGCTTATTCACCATGTCCGTGTAACAGTACGATCTTCCACGTCAAATTACGATCATGTATAATTTTCATCGGAAAGCTGCTAGAATATGAAGCTTGACTAACACGAAAAAGTTTTCAAGTTCCATGCATGTCAGTCGCTATATTGCCAGAAAATATTAAAAATATTATATAGGAATCGGAGGGACCTGAAGACCGTAACACTGGAGATCAACGAGGTTAAGCACGTTTGGACGCGGATAGTACTTGGATGGGTGGCCCGGAGGCGTGGGCTGCGTTCGAATCCCCCACTGACGGCAATTTTTTTTTTTTTTTAAATCAAATTTTCAGATATATATTTGCTAGCAATTTTATCAGAGTAGGTCTAATAAACGATATAGCAACGTCAAATGAATTAAGGTAGGGGTGGGATCCAGGTAAATCCCAAAATTAGCTTCTACAAATATCTATGAGAAAACCTACGAAAATCTCCGAGAAGTACTACATTCTACGAAAATTTCTACGCACAAACTACGAAATTGAAAATACGAGAGTCTATAAAATGGTACGATATTCTATACAAAACAACGAAAATTTTCGAGAATAAGTACGAAAACTTCTACGCCAAAACTACGACAGTGTTCCAATTGCCCTACAACGACATAGAAAATAGTAAAAATGTTCATAGAAATTCGTAGAAATGTTTGTAGAAATTCGTAGGAAGTGGCGTAGAAAATTGTAAAAATATTCTGTAGAAAATCGTAGAAATTTTCGTACTTTGGCGTAGAAATTATTTCCACCAGGGTCAGTTGGGACCCCGGGCCTGCATGCAGTCCTTGCCGCTTTATTTAGAGGACGGAGACGGAAAAGAAGACGGAAAATCCATACACTAATATTAATAATACTTTGCATTAATTCACGCCACAGCCGCAGTAAACAAATTTCTACGTAACAAGAAAACTCACTTGAATTTGAAGTAGATTTCGCTATACTGATTGTGAGCCTTTCTGACGAAACTAAATAAACCCTTCCCCTTCCACAGACTGCGTTAGGCATACCTGAGAGAGGGTTCGTTTAGTTTCGTCAGAAAGGCTCGGTATAATGTTAATGTGTAATGTGGTGTGGAAAAACGGGAAAAATATTACAACGTCATTCATTTTTACAAAATTTACCGTCAAAAGATTGAGTTGGACGATTTTTTGGGAAATTTTGTTGTTTGTGCCGCTGTAACTCGTTACCCGTTGAACTTCCAAAAAAAGTGTTTGAACAAAAAATGTAGAGAATTTTATCCTCTTCAAATTTCTATCTGACATTTTTGTCGTAGGATCAACCGTTGAGAAGGTATATCGAAAAAACTAATTTTTTGTACCTTCAATCCAAGATGGCGGATCGAGCGGACCCCCCCCCCCCCCCCCCCCCAAGGTCGAAAACTTGGATTTTTCGTCGGGGCCCCTGACTCAATGACATATCCAAAAATCAGAACTCCAACACCTTTTGTAGGCAATAGGAATATTGCCGGCAGAATTTTTCCAATGATTCAATATCAATCACAGACTACTTTTTTCCCTCTCATAAAAAGCACTTGGGTTAATGGTGATCAAGTAAATCATTCAGAAGAACTTTTGGATAGGTTAACTATGAAGGCAACTTAGTGAAAAGTAACATCAATATTGTGGTGAAAAAATTGTTCTAGAATTGATGTTAATTTCAGTTTTCAAATGATAATTCGTGATTCTTTTGAATGCGGCGAAAATCAAAGTCTCGTCTGTTCATCTTAATTCAGCCGTAAGTGATCCCAGCTAACATTATAGATGATGTTTCGTTACACCAGTTGAAAGATGATTCGAAATACCTAAACCCTTAGCATGGCAAAACTTGTCCCACATTGTTCTAATCTCATTTGTGCAGTGGGAACTTCTCAATATTAAGCCCCCCCTTTCCCTCGAATTTTCGTTAATCAGTCTTTTGCGTCGAACAGATTTCTGCTATATCATAAGCACTGGTGTGCGTATGGTTGCGCAACGCCAATGATATAGCGATGTTATCCATCGCGATGTCAATCGTCGTAGACATAATTGATCACTGGTCTCAACGTTCGAGTGACAAACCAAAATGGTATTTTTTTTGTTTCAAGGCCGACGTCGATTAGTCACCAGCAATTATAAACACATCGTATGCCACTTCGGTGGAGACCACTATGACGTTGAAAAATGTCAAATCGGGGTGGAGCTGGGCCACCCCTGCTGGAAAAGTTCGTAGTCAATCCCCACCTCACAAGGAGGTGTCGCAATATCGACAGATTCTGATTGGAATTAGTGTACATATCGGACTTACGATGAACCAAGTTAATTAATTTGTCTTCAACTCGGCGGAGATGCAGAAAATACTGAAAAGTACTGATAGACGGTCCCAGGTAGAACGTTGACTATCATTGGACGTATTTTAAGTCGTCATATGGTCGACAGGCATCCAGAAGTAGAAGTCTTTGAACAACTATGAGTCTGATAATAGTCGACTTTTCGGTATCGTCTATCATTTGACTGTTCAGAGGACATTCGTGAACTTTTTTCCAGCGTACAGTCAAGTACCTATTGCTTTAACATAAGACAGTCAAGACGTTTTTCAAGACGTTTTGGGTGTCAGGGAAAAAATTGACTGTTGCGTGGCTCGGTTCATAGTTCAGGATCACGCTAAGAACTGTCAGGTATCCGATCAGATCTGCCATAACTGTCAGAATCTGTTATCTTGCTGTACTTTTTATAATTTTAAATGGTTACCAAAAAAAAAAGTGTGATGTTATCGTCTTACTGATGATTATTTTATAATTCTCTTAATCTTCGGTGTTGAGTTTCATCAAATATTGACTACAGAGTCGAAGAGACATATTATCCGTCATGCCACGACGAAAAACGATCCGTAGTTCTGATGAGGAAATTTGATTTGAACTTTTGAGCCGTGAAAGAAACGTCGAAATGCGGCGGTTGAAGCAGTTGATCATCGTTTCGGTTGTAATTGTGATCTCGATAGGTGAATCATGTTCACGCTAGATCGTGTCAGTTATTGTCAATCACCGTGATGTGAAATTATCCACGCTCCTCGCGAGGATTTTTTTTTTCAAGGCTGTATGTGAAAAATTATCGATTTTCCCGTGCGACAAAGTTTTGAAAATAGCCATCCGTTTGAATGTGAGTGGAAATTTTGTGGTGCAAAAAATGGCTAACTAGGCCAGTTCAGTCAGCGGTTGCTGAACTGAGGGCGTAGTTCTTCGGAAACTCCTTTATAGTTACTCGATTTCCGTGAATTTCATGTGCCCGCATAAAATTTTTCTTCCAAACACTTGTAACGTTTAAGGCACACCGTAGGTCCGATGAATCCTGTCGATGACTACTTTTTTTTTTTAAACTGATTTTCGTCGTATTATAAATGAGAAAATCATCAAACCGAATTCCTCAGCGCTAAGTTATTTGCGAATGAGATAGAATTATCAGAAAATTTGGATAGTTCAACATGACTATCCTACATGATTATTCCTTAACATCCTACATGATTATTCCTTATCAGATCCCCACTTTCAAAAGATAAAGGATCATTTCCCGGCAGCAGTTGTACTTTGGAATAATGAGGACTCGCAAATTAAATTTGCGCGCTATGGTATACTTACATTCGTTGTTGCGTCGAGTTATCATATAAGATTAACGTAAGATAAACGTCCACCTGATATGGATGACTCAGCATACTTGAGGAAATCCCAATTGATTACCAGCCAAGTATCTGGGAATCAGAAATCGTCACGGTTACATTGAGTCGCATACATCAGGCGTATTACGACTTTGAATGGTCTTCTGATGTTATTTAAGCCAAATGAATACGGAAAGTCAATCAAAATGTTCTAATAACAGAAAAAGAAAAAATTGTCGACTGATAGTACCTATATCGTACAACAGTAAGGCAAAGTCGATCTTTTTAGACTCTCGGGAACCGAAGACAAATATTGTAATTATACGTGAGGCGAAAGGATCGTTGCCTCCTTGCTGCACGCCATTATTTATATAAAAGGATTATGATGAACGCGTTTTGAGGTTAGGTGGGACCATCGAATAGCCCACCGTTCTAATGCGAACTCGCGCGTAGTCCAATAAGTGCTCCTTTTAACTCCTACAACTGGAAACTCCCCAACCACTGAAAGACGTAAATCATATTCGTGTTACATGAGGAAATTTGCTGAAGAGAACATCGGAAAGTTGTACAGGAAGTCATTTTTATTCTCAGGGAAAATCAGAACCTTGGACTTCCTGACCGATTGGTCCTAAGATCCCAGCGTTATTTATTACAAAAATTATGGTTTGGCGAGTATCGTTCAACCCTCCATAGTCACACTGGGTCAATTTGACCCATACGTCAACTTCAGGCTTCCCAGTGTGAATGGCACTTCTGGCTGAAAGCATTTTCAATGCTAATATAGTCCGTTCTCCAAAATCGATCCTCTTCACATATCGGACTAAATACCTTTTTTTGGAACGCATGCTATCGTACTATTTTTTTTCTGAAAGTAGCATTTTTCAGCAGTATAACGTCCAAATTTGGCTTTAAAATATTAAAAATTGACAAAGTCATGATTTTTTTAAAGCGATAAAGCGTCTGTTTTGCATTTTTACCTCTTCATGATTTTATTTCACCAAGTTGCAAATTTTTTTTTTCGAAAATCAATTTTTCGTCCTTAATTTAGAAAGTTTGAAGCATGTTCTGTCATTTTTCTAAATATACTTTGGAGTGATAGTTTGCTCACAAAACTTTTGCCAACATTCTGACAATCATGAAAACATGGAGTTCTGCTAAATAGAATTCTCAAAATCATTATGAAAATTTTCAATTCTATGAATAATAATTCTACAGAATTTATTGACAGTTGAAAAAAATAATGAATAATCCATAAATGATGATCAAACCGTTGGTAAACATGTCATTCGCTAATTCCTCAACCCTTCAACGATTCAGCTACATGAATAATTTTCTACAGAAATAAGTGTCGAATTGTCGTTTCTGTTTCGTGATAAATCAGGGATTTTCAGAATAGGAATACGGCTCTCGCCCCGAAGCAAATGCGACCGTAACTCGTTCCTCGTTGCCGATCGTTAAGATGAAATCTTTATCGACACCACACGTCTGCTGAGATATTCGGGGTTGTCGTTGGTGGTCTGATATGCCATCAGGCTACGTCGGTGACTCAGCTATCCTCTGAACCAAGGGGATCCCCCACCTCAGGGGGTGCGAATTCACGTCATAGTCGTCGATAAAGGAGAACCCAACAACAAGGAAGCCTTAAGCCAGTAAATAGTCTACGGTACGAAATCTCCGCAAAAGTCTTCGGTGGACCCGAGGTTGTTGGAGTAGATTGCGCGAAGGGGGCGAGTCTTCCCTCCGGGGATTGCTTCTCGTCCTCGGCTGACTATCATCGTTATGTAAAGACAAGAAACGACGAAGACACAAAGAAGGCGCACGAAAAGGGCACGTATACCATCTCGTGTCACGTATGCAGGTTCAGAGAGTCTACATGCTTGTGAGCTAGTAGAAACAAAGTCGTTGGTTGATATATTTCGTGGATTTTGGCTTCGAGGTCGCTGTCAGAATGTGCTCTCTCCGGAACAATGGAAATGGTAATAGCAGCACGCCCTCGAATACGTACGGCTTGTATGTATACGGTATATGGAGTAAAAACCGTACGCAGTTGTGGAGATATTAAACAATAGCAGCAAAATAAAAAGTTCTTTCTAGCTATGGTTTTAATTAAAACCGTATACGTACGATGATAAGCAGCCCTTGCAAGCTCGTGTTTATCTGTTCTTCCTCCGCCCCACCTTCGCGTCGCCCCAGCGCTTCAAACTAACCAGACTTCCTTGAGGCGTTTGAAGGGGGGACCCTGATCGAGAGGGCTAAGAATTAAAGTGTTTTCTTTTTTTTTTTTTGAAATTATCATTCTGTCTGTTGAACGTTCGCAACTGATTGCAGGGACTATTGAATATCTTGCTGATCGTTTTATTTCGATTTTTATCGACGTTGAGTATCGGTATTCCTTTGACTGCCAGCAGTGGAGCCTCGTTATTTGTAAAGGTTATAACGAAGTTAAGGCGCGCGGAGCGCAACACGCAAATAAAATCGCAGCGTTGCAGGGCAGACGGTGGGCTGCGTCTCCTAGAGAGACCGGCGAAAGCTTTCAAACAGCCGGGTAATATAATTACCAAGGTTCCGCTGCCGATGCTCAGAGAAGCTACGGCAAGTACTTATGGTGCAGAAAGCGCGGCCTTCCTCTCCTTCCCTCAACTCTCTCTCTTCCAATGCGGGAAAGAAGATGATCAGATGCCTATTTTGGTACCTGGACTTCCGCTAGTTCTCTTGACAGTCTCGAAATCTTTTGACTGACATCTATCAGAATTGATCAACGAATAGAATCATGTCCTTGAACGGGAGCAGCGAGATACCTCCAGCGCCCGTAGTGGCAAAAGAATGCACTTCACAACGGATAAGCCAGCGTGCCACCTACTATCCATTGTGAAGTGCGATTTTTCGTCAGTTGTGACGTTGTTCGGTTGATCGTACAGAGCCTATAGTCACGTAGAATGTAGAACAGTCTCTGGCATCCATGGCGTGGACTATCTCTGCATTCACAATGTTGTCCAATAACGTCGTTACATGTCAATTACATGCATACCGCGGGGCTAACTGAGTTTGCTTCGCAACATTAGCCGATGTACTCCTTAACTACTATGTGAACGGCTTTGCATGGGTGAGTATGCATGTATTTTCTAAGCGTAATTGGCCACAAACAGTACAATTCAATCTTTGAATAAATTGGTTTGTAACTGATTAATTATTGAAAAACTGTATTATTTATGTCAGTAATAGAATAATTTGATAAAATATAAGCACCAAAAATGAGTAATGAACCTTCAAGAACTGGCCACAAATGGTGGGGTGGCCCAAAACGGTCCTTTTACCTCAATCAATGAACTTTATTTGCCGCCTTAAGTCGCATGATAATCGATGAATGATTAGCGACAAGTGGCAAATACCGTATTTGCACGTGATGATGAGTGTTGCTCCTACTCCAAGGTTTTTACACAAAACATTCAGTCTCGACTCTCAAAACTACATCACACGTATGTTCATTTTTTTATCCCGCCATTTTGTGTTTATTGGGATTCACTGCACCACCTTTTTGTTGTTGATTCCATCACCACTTATTTCGCTTGTAACTAAAGAAAAAACATGTCGCAGCTCCCTTTCATAACCTTTTGAAAAAATCTGCACGATTTTTCTTCATTTTCCATACTTAATATACCCTCACTTGGCGAGTTTTGCAGTAAAATTGTTTTCCTCCTCCATTTCTATTCAGAATTTATCGGGCTCCCTTTTCTGTTGTTTCCCTTTTCATTTCAGAAAACGCGACGATTCGTCAAATTTATTTAATGAAAAACTGTAGGAGCGGGTTTGGGCTGGCTATGACTTCCCGTTATTTATTTTGTTCATAGCTTTTTCAAATTTTGTGGCTCCAACCTCAGATTCTTGATCAACGGTTCAAATAAAACCTTCGAGTACCAATAGCTTAGAAGACTTCGAATGTTTTAAATTTCTTTCTCGATTCGACATTTACTTCAGACTCAAAAAACCATATGGTACAAAATTTCACTCAAATCCGCTTATCCGTCTTCAAGATATCGTCATTTTTTATTGCATCTGCAATCTTGAAACAAAAAACGCGATTAGTTATTGACGTTTGCTGGAACGCGCGTTTCCGATTGATTTCCTCAACATAGGGAACCCTATATGCTTCTGCACGGGCAAAGAAGCAAGAAAAATTATCCCGCAGTGAAGGCTTTTGCCACATTGTTCACTTGTTGTTACACCATTTAGTTGAAGTCAACTATATTTCATTGTTCCATTCATGAGGCTGAGAACGTACTTCATGAAGATTAGCCAAAGGATTACGTGTGAATCTTAAAGCAAAACAGTGCTCCAGGTTTTTCACTATTATTCGCCAACGATTTTCTCATTTGTTTTCTCAATACATGTACGATTAATCATTCTGATAGTATTTCATCTGAACGATTTTTCATTCATTTTATTTTTACACCTCGAATAATTCTAGACTCGAACTTGTTCACACGAATTGGATCATGAAAATACCAAATTTTATCGATTGCCAACAAGTAAAAGTGAAGATACTACTAAATTACTTCATTCATGTCACTCAACACAATACTTTCAGTTTAGAAATACCTACTACCCCCTCATTGTACCCAGCTTAGGAAACCACGTTGTTTGACACCACGCGACGTCCAACAAACGATTTTGGTCTACTCAAACCGCTGACTCACGTTATAGCCGTGGCAATTAACAGACAAAACTTTCAAGCACATACCTAACGCAAATTTTGCTCAGTGAGACCATTGAAAGTCGTACGGTACGTGAACACGATGAAATAATACTACTGGTGTTCTTTTCCTAGAGTATAGTGGAAGGGCATCAAATTTCTATCTATTATCTCCGAATTGATTTTATCTCTTGATGTCCGCCTCGAAATCCTAAAACATTTCTGGAAAAAAATTTCCGATACGGCCAAAAAGCCCAGCTATGTGATAGCAGTGACTCTATCCTATCCAACTTTACACGTTTCAGCAATTCCTTGTACTTCTTCACAAATCGAATATCGTTTGAGTTGAAAAAGCTCGCAATGCTTCTTTGTGAATTGCTCAACATTTGAGTGACAGACATAATTTTTCATCAAATCGCAAGTCAACATCCTGCACCTTTACTGTAGATGCGTGAATTTGATTGTCGAGATGAAACGAATATGCATTTGGGATTTTCATGGATTTTTCATTGCGTCTGTGATGCGTACGAAGTTGACCACAAGCCACAGTAGACTATGAACCAAGGCATGAGATGATCATGTCTAGTGAAACAGGGTGCTATGAAAGGATGGTGAAAGGGCGGCTAGAGGATGGCGAGAGGGCAGTGAAAGGAAGGGCTTAGCCTCATCATCCTCCGCTAATATTTACTCATGCAGACACAAAGGCCTGACGACACGAAACCGGCGCGACGCGACACGACGGCTTTCGCAAAAACTCTACCAACGTTTTTTAGCGGTTTTACATCGCAAACACGAACATCTACAATTGTATACAACCATGCGGTTATAACTTCTACACAAGTTGCATTATGAGACTTGTATAGAACGGAGAGCTGGATTACGTCTCTAGATAGCCGCTCGTAGCTGTACCGATTGGCGCACGACGACCATATGTAACAATTTTTCATCCAAAAACCAAGAAAACTGTATATTTCTGTGTAAATGACAGCCCCGAAACTAGTGGTGTGTCAACTCATTCCATGATCGATTTATGGAAACTACTGGTAAGTTACCGTATCAGTTCCCCAATGATACTATGCATTAAAATATTGCGAAAACCGTCTGTTGCAACATCAATATTCGCGGCAGCGAATCGCCGCCAAGTACCCGAAGGCGTGTGACGTCTTTGAAGTCCCGTGAAGTCCCTGAAGTCTCATGAAGTCCCTGAAGTCTCATGAAGTCCCTGAAGTCCCGTGAAGTGTGGTGTACCTACGCTATTTTACGGAGTGGTTCACCCCTTGGTTTAGGAAAAATTTGTATAGAGTTTCCAACGAAGCCCACACATATTCTGCTCCAACTGAAAGTTGAACTTCAGTACAAATTGACCATTGGCACTTTTTCCTTACCATTCATTGAGCCAGTTTACCAGTTTTCCATAACATACATAATCTGCTAATTTGGATTAGCCAGGCATCATTATGATTTTTCAGATAGGACGTTTATGACTGGACACCTAGACATGAGGCAATATTAATAGTCGCCGTCGAGTTGTTCCATTAGGGGCCATTCAACAAATATTTTCTTTTTTTAAGACAATTTTAGACCCCCCCCCCCAAGCGAACGTATTTGTTGAATGGCCCTTCATGGATTTCAGATATTCGCGCCATTTCACCCAATCGGTAAAGGGCACCAACGCCGATCTTCACGTCAATTTTTTTCTCAATTCGTCCATCGAAAAAAGTCAACATTTGTTCGGCCGTTTTTTGATCGAGCCGCCTTTTCTATTATTTTGTGTGTGTGTGTGTGTGTGTGTGTGTGACTCATAACAGTGACTCCACTGTTTTGTTTGAATTAGTGTTCGAGAGATTTGCTTATCAGATTTTGATACAAAAAAGGAAGGAAATTTTGAAATTTCCTAGGTAACGTATTCACCATTTAAAAATATACAAACCCTGTACAAGTCTGAATTTTACACAATTTTGACCATAAAAAAAATTATTTATTGATCAAATAAAGATGATCTTAGGATTCAATGTCCTATATAAATCGATCATTGTGACTAAACTTCTTTCATTTTCACGATTTTCCTTGATCAGATTTAGCATAGTGAAAATTGTAATCAGCAATACAGGTGATATTTTACACCTTCCTATACTAATAATGCAAGTATACGTTCCCCGATATTTGTTTTCGCTGGGCAAATAATGCGCGAAAATAGTTCCAGTTCCAAGCATCGATGAATTATCTACAATTGGGTTAAAATTACTTCACAGAACTTCATATCGGCTTCAAGTGCGACACGACCATCACCCCAAGTCAAACGCGGGCTCATACTGTAAGAGAAGTGCGATGCGTGAACGGATGCGAATTGGTCACATATATCGCTGAACCATTAGTCGCAATTTATTGGGTCGTTTGCGGTCCGGGTAGCTGATGAAACTGTACTACGCTGGCTTAATGTCTTCTATAGCCGCTTCGGATAAACTTATCTGTTTGACACCTTCGGACGACCTGCATAAGACTTGAGAATTCTTATCACTCGCATTTTGAATCCTAAATTGCAATATTGACTAATTGCCACTAAAGATCATTCAAGTATTGATATGGAATACACGAGGGTTGGCCGCACGCACGTTAGCAATTTGGCGCTTGCGCAAAGTCGATGAAGTCTTCGCGCGGCGTCGCGACGCCGTGGACGCTCACTTGAATCGCTGTCGCGTGCCCGTCAACCAAATCACTCGGTGAGCCTAGCTAAGGGATAAGCATGTTGGGACCATCTTCCGCGCGTTTTTATTATCTTCTCAACAATACATTATGAGTATAGCTAAACTCTGAATTCTGTCTCCTACAATAATTCCTCGCCATGATTCGATCACTCACGCCTTCCACGCGCGGCTCTAAATGCTCGCAAACTTGCACAAAGTATTTGTGAGTCAAAGTGCAGTTTCAATTCTTAACAAAAAACTTGAATGCAATAAATATTGAAATGCTGGATGTATAACTGAGTCCAAGTACATTAAAAATGCTGGGAATCAGCTGGCACCTAAGCAACAAAATCGATGATCGGTGTGGAAACAGTATCAACTCAACAAAGAAAGAGAGAAAACTTTGCCGGAAGTAATAAGAGAGTCGGCGATTTTTTTTGGATCTGGATCAGGATCAGGATCCGCAGTTGATTTGTGAACAACCTTTCAACTCATCCAAATACTGCCAGTTATGCTTTTTCCATCCTATCACATTGGAGTGACAAGTTACAAAGAACAATCGAAAGTTTGAACGTTAAAAGTGGGGTTGAATCAACGACGCTTGAAATGGAAGTTTGATCGTCGAGTTCCCGCGTCGAGAAGTCCATCCTTTCTACCACAAGGTATATAAATTGATTAGTTACTATTATAGGAATAGACAACCTATATATGAATGTAAGATTAAAATTGTGCTCGTGAACTTTCCTACTCGCATTCCATATCAACGAATATCACTTCAACTCCGATTATTTCATACAAAAATTCACAAATCAATTAAAAATTGCGACACAATATGTCAGACCAACAAAACGTACCTGAATGCAATACAAGTAATCATACTGATCGGCTGCAATACAGTAAAGGCCAATTTTGCGAGATGTTGAACATCTGAACATTCCCCCCTTTCTGAATAACAATGTTTTAGAGGAAAAATATTACAACATCCTGAGCTGACGAATTCGAGCAGGTAATCTTTGAGGAGACCATAAACGAGTAACGTTCAGGGACTGTGACTTGGAATATAAAGGTCAAGAATACACACTTACATAAACTAAGATCTTCACCTATCACATGACTTTTCATGAATCTGACTTATGATCCAACATCACTAATAATATACCATTTGAATAAGAAGAGATAAGGGATGATCATTTGGACGGAATACCTGTTGACTCAATGTCGCAGTTGAATCCTGAAATAACTATGAAATTGATCCAGATAGCAATTTTTGGTGTGCATCGCGCTATTTCACAAAAAGTTACATGAAATTTATTACATTCATGCCGTATTTCTATGTTCTGAATCCCTATCAACACTATAATGCTGCGGCTTATTCCATGAATCTGTATTCAATCTGACGTAGTCTCAGTTAGATCGTAGTGAAACTGTCGCGAAATTTGGTGCTGCGGGGGTCGTCTCGTTTAATGTAGAGTCCCAAGGAATTGATCAACAGTATTTTCCTTGTCAAAGATATTCATCAGATTTCATCAGATGGACCAAGTCGTGCAGAAGTTTGTGATCTTTCGTGTTTTACGAGTATTCCGTGATCATTGATCTGCACCGATGACTGTCCTAATATTGACACAGTGATTTCGAATCCGAGGGAACATTCAAAGGTCCCTCGTACAACAGAAGTTCATGATACCATCGAATCCGTGACAACCCTTCAGTCATTGCGTCTGATGGCGGAAGGAGGTACTTACCATACCTTACAACTGAAAAAAGACAAACATTAAAATCTTTTCCGATTTCAAATTCTGTGGTATCGAGCTATTCAGTAAAGATGCCTACATCAAATGAAGAGACGCCTTATTAATCCACTCAAGATTAAATCATCGTCGATTATTTTCTGACGAATAAAATAGTCTCCTTTTGTTGTTTTGAAATAGTACTCTTTTCTTCAAAATATGGAATGAGAAGACCCGTGAGTCTATTTCTTCCATAGGAGACCGAAAAAACATTTCTCCTCTTGTTGCAAAATGGATTACCGTAAGATTCAGCGAAAAAATTAGGGCGTCAACGACGCACTTCATGATGACGAACATGATAAGGGTAAACATGGAACTTCCCCCAGTTCCAACTCAAAATTCGACTTTGAATTACGAAATTTTGAGGGTTAACCCGCTGAGGTCCACCTTTTTCTGCAGTTGTATCATTGAACATGTATGATGTACTGTGTTGCTGGATATCCGGAAAGAAAATTCGACTTCAAGTATGAGAATATAATGAACAGGAAACTTCTATTATTTCAAGTCGTTTGATGAATTTGCCAGTTGAATCACATCATAATCGACGGGGTCCAATAGAAGTAGAAAAAGCTATACATATAAAACATTTGTTTCAAATGAAATTGCTCAATGTGTATAGTCCTGGCACTATTTGATTACAAACGAGATACCAGGTTCCCACCACGAGCGGTCAATATTAAGTCAATTAATTGACCGAGTGAGTGACATTATTGAATAGGTATATTTTTACCTTCTCACCTTTTTTGTTATCTTCTAATCAGGAATGTATAAATTGTATAAAATGATCGACAGTACTTTACCGTTGCACAATTTGAACCCACAAGGTCTCATTCTCTTCAGAGGACATGTCATTTCGGCTTGAGTGTGGGAATTCGCGAAAAAAAATCAAGGCTAAAAATATCGTTCCTTTTCTAGAATCTGACAAGAATTTTTATATTTTCGGCTTAGATTTTTTTATTTTGCAAATTTCCAGACTGACGCCGAAATGGCATGTCTTCTGAAGAGAATGAGACCTTGTGGGATCAAATTGTGCAACGGTGTACCTTTGAACTTTACGACAACCAACTGGTTTTGCTCAAAAATTGATCTACGTGACAATCTTCAACGTGTATGTACATGAATCGACTACGTAAAATATGGATTTCGATGACCAAACAACGAATATTAACCCTGATTTTTTACAGATTCTTAGAACGCGTAGTACTCGAGAAAAATATTGATATTCAAATTTTCTTGAATAAAGTTTTCACGATATACTGGTCGCCTCAATAATTCAATCTGATTGTCAACCACATTATGTGGAGATTGGGCAAAAAAATTATCCAATTTCTCCTGAAATCAGGATTTTTTACTCATAGTTACTAATTGTTTTCGCTCACTATGGGCGCTCGATCACATCTGTTTATATAATATCGTATCGTGTTGCATACACTTTGCTGGCAGGATGATGTAAAGTGTGATATGAACTCAGAACAATTCGACCTGGGGCAGAGAATCTGATTCGACCTCGCGTGTCCAGATAAACTGTCGAGTAGACTATCAACTGAATTTTCATCAGCTATATATTTATGTTACGTACCTTGGTTGAAAAATATCCGAAAATCGCTGAAATAACTATACAAAGTAACGAAAATACTCGATGCATTGAAAAAGGTTGACATGAAAAATTTCAATCAGGAAATTACACAGCACCAAATTTTTGTTCGTTGAACTGATGGTCGTTGATCTAGCACTTGATTGCTTCAACTGACTTGCTGCGAATTGTTCGTAAAGAGTTACGTACGATTTTCGTTGGAACTTCATCCAAAAATGTCTGTTGACGGTGTGACTGAATTCAATATTCAAACAATATGTCCCATTATTTAGGTTGTCCTGTGATTCATCCACAAACATTTTCCCCACGTTTGATCTCACCGCCAGATAGAAATGAAACAGAAAACCGTGGCTCGAATCAAACGATATTCGATCTCATATCTGGCACGTATCGTGTGACCCGTGTAGAACCCCGTAGCAATATTGAGGTTCTGTGTATCGGCCACCTACATGTTTGAAGCAAATAATTTTCCAGAACATCAGAGATGTGGAAAGAGTTTCGTATGGTAACAAGGCCGAATCGTTTTTATACTGACCTATTTATCCATAAAGCTGCATGAATATCAGCGAGTACAAAGTTTGAGTGCATGTACCAGCAAGAAGGCCGATATCTAGTGGATGCGGACAGTTTTCACTTGATTCTAAAATAGCTTTACGATTCTTTCTTCATTCTATTTCACCTCTTTTCTACTCCTTTTGTAAAATTTTCCGTACTTGATTGAGTTCGTGAAAGGGTGCCACGGAAATGAGACTCGGGCCAGAACGATAAAGGCCAACAAGCGGAGAGCGACGCGGTCCGTCCGACGGAAGCGTGGAGGGTAGAGGGCATGAACGGTGAGAAAAAAGAAAAAAAAAGTCAGGGTGCCAATGGGAAAGAAAAATGGGGTAAAACCAAAAGGTTGATGCATAGACCATCCTAAGGTATGGCTCCGCAATTCTCATCGGTGAAGGGCATCCAGGGAACCTGACCGCACTTGCGGAACACTGTTTTCTTCGTGATCAAAGTCGAATACCTCGTTGGACTGCAGCATCCGTTGAAGCTATAAAGGAGCTTATCGTCTGTGTTTCATTCGAGATAAATCGCGACACGATTCCTCGATTATTCAGCAGATTAAATTGACGCTTTCCTGGTTCATTAGCTCCCGGATTTTCTCCAGGCTCCGCATCTCCCCCGCTAACTGGAAAATCTCAAGCGCGTCAAAGCAATAACATGAAAATCTCATTATCGCAACGATTAAGCCGTACGATCGAAGGACTTAGGGGCTCGATGTGTCGAATCGCCGATACGTGGGGGGAAATATTCTCGATGGGACACTGGCCACAGAAAACAATTTATAACACCCAACCCTTCAGCCCCTGGCGTGTGGTCCTTCTTCTGGCGTCCGGTGCGTTGGTGCCCTAAATGCTCTTGCCATTTTTCATTTCTTTGGGGGCTTACGCGACGATCAAGATTGATTGGCTTTTTTCTGTCGTGTCAACAGTAGCTTCACCATAAAACTGCCAAATGTATGCAACTTTTTGTATACTCCAAATTGTTTCCTAATCGATGAATTACTCCAGGGGACTCATGATCTCTTATTCGCCATCCGAATTCGATTCAACTTGAGTTTGTCGATGTCTTACGTACCCTGAGAAAAAAGTTTCTTTATACCAAATAAACGCATTTATTTGAAAATTTCGCAAAATATTCGTTACCTGTTGAAGAATATCTTAACATGAAGTAAACATACATGTTGTTTCACCCACTGTGGAAATTCCGTAGTATTCGCAATAAATAAAGCATTCGGTTGAGACCAAAATCACACTATGTCTCCTCAAATACAGATTTATTAACGTTCAACAAATATTACATGAGTGTTTGAGATTTGATGTAATTCGTGCGTAGTAGTCTGTACGCTTGCCGCTGGAGGTGAGAGCGGCGCTGAATACTCTAGCTACACTCTCGCGAGTAAAAGCGCGCCAGTCATAATACACTCACCGACGTGAGGCGCATCATTCTAAGCTCGAGGCGAACCCGTTCCTGGGCATTGTTTCCGCAGCATATTTTAGGCATGCACTATCTTTTTCGGTGAAAATAGTGCAGACATTATTCCATACAGTCACTTATCACGTTAAAAAAAAATTGGGACATGACTTAAAAGTATCGATACCGAGAGTATCGATACTGTATCGCCCATCCCTACTTCTTAGTCAATACCTGATTGGTCTAAAAAAAGATCATCATTCGTGGATAACTACACTGATAGAAAAGCACAATTTATTAACTATTAATAGTTGAACTTGATGATCGTTCTGCTGAAACAACAGGTGCGGTTTGAAGAGAAATACAAGATTTCTTAACTATTAAGAAATCCTCCTTTAATCATCACGTTTGATCGTCTGATATAACTGGACGCGAATTTGAAGGAAATTGATGATTCCTTAAGTATTAAGAAATCTTTATTTGAGACAAAGAAATACACTCAAATGAATGATTTCTTAGCTATGACTAAATGAATATTTGCTTATATACAAATATACGATTCGTTGACTGTTAACGAACTTTGTTAACAACAACAAAACTATTTTCTCACTGTAGGTAATGTGAATACAATTTCATTGAAAGGGTCGAAATACAAGGAATATTGAAATTTGTTTCCCATCGCTTACTGTCGATAAAAAGGGGTGGGGGGAGGCGGGGGGGGGGGGGGGGGGGCGGGGGGAGGGGAGGGGGGGGGGTGGGGGCGTGGTGGGGGGGGGGGGGGGGGGGGGGGGGCGGAAGAGGAAGTTGAAATCGTTGGGGCTTGTTACGAGGCTCCGTAATGAGGTATGGTAAAGTTTGCCAGGATATGGACGAGAGTACAGCAAACCGCAGTGGAACGTTGAGTGGGTATAGTGGCTGCTCAACAGAGCCACAATCATCCCTAGCATGCTTTTTGAGGAACAAAGTTTTAAGAGGATCTCGGATCTAAAGCCTCGTCGGTCTGTAGTCGACGATCTGGTATTTATTTGATTTCAAAGAAATAACAAGCATTACGAAACATTCGACTCGACAGGTAACGCAAATGCGTTGATTCCAAAAAGGATCAACAATACTCGAAAACTTAGAAAAAGAAATTCTTTTTTATTCGTTAGCAGCAATTAGCCGATTCATTGCAGCTTTTCAATGTGTAGTACATAAACGGGATATCACATTTGGAATCGATTTCTGGTCAGACTGCTGATGAGCTGATACTCATGCTCATGGCTCGTTGATTTCTTTCCATGACTATATAAAGGCGGTCTTTCAGTTTCGAAAATAAGTCCATTGAAATGATATTCACCGAAGAATGTTGGAAACCCTCGGAACCATAAAATGCGGCTTTTCCGTGAGATGAAAACTTCAATTGGGATGTAGAAAGTGAAAAAAAACCTGTACGTCAATACGAGCCAATTTAGTCAATGAATACCCCGGTGAAAATAATTACTCTGCTCGGAGTACGAAAATTTTTACGGGTTTCTACGAGTGTATACACAAATTAGTCCTTACACGAAGAGGATGGTGGAAAATCTAGTTCACGTTGAAAGGAATATCATAGGATGTGGCAACCTTAGAAGACTTCAGGAATTTTTCGAACATTGTTCACACTTTTTTATGATTTTCTACGATATTCTAAAATTTCAACTTTATTCGTACTTTGGAGGATAAATTATGAACATCAGGGTGGATCAGCTACCATTTTTTGAATCGAAGTAATAGATATTTATGTGGCATGCGCCGAAAGTAACTGTTTATTCGGCAAGGTTATGTTTTTCGTACGAGCCTTTGGCTCGCCAGGTAAAACCAACGGCTCGTACGAAAAACATAACCTTGCCGAACAGTTGCTTCCTGCGCGCGCCCCATACAATATTTTTTACGGGAAAGGCATTAATAGTCACTTTGACGCCAGTTGAGTTCCGCACGAACTGCGTATAGGAGCTGCTGTAAAAGGTAGTGGAGAGGGGGTAACCTGCGGTATAAAGACTTTATTCCGCAACTTTCACATGCGCACTTCGAACTGCGCATCAAAGTTGCGGAATAAAGACTTTATACCGCAACTTTGAACTTAGCAGTATAAAGTGCCACTTGCCGGAACGAAAACAGGGGTCAAAAAGTGACTTTTTAATGCCTGTGCCGTAAAAATGAGTTTTTTTAAATCAGGATAAACTTGAGTATTATTTTGCCCTTTTCTGTGCTGTGGCATTTCAGTCAGCCTTCTTTCCATATCAGAAGTGCCACGTGATTTTATGACAATCGTAAACCAACGGTGACATTATTTCCGGACAACCTTGGAACTCGCTACTGCACCCTTCTTCTTGCGGCAATAACCGGTAAAATCAAATTGCAAGCGCCATGAACGAAATGGAAGCTTCCTGAAAAATCTCCCAAAATCTATATACGTTTTCGTACTCGGCACTCATTTCGTTTGTCACCTACAAGATCTGTGCGATTAATGTGCCTCGACTCTAAAAACAATTAACACGAGACCGGCTTTCAATCTGAAATACCACGCGATCTCCCTCGTGAGTCCACAGATTTTATCAATTAGTTCGTGTGCTGTGTGCATGATAATCAGTCCCTAGGTGAGTAGGGGAAGGTCGGGTCAGACCAAATAAATCACTTTTCATAATGTCATCATCAACACCAAAATATGCCTCATGGGTTCACAAATAGCACTGAATGTCTTCATTTTTATCTTCGATCGGTTTCGAATGGGAAAAAAATCAGTCGCCTGAAGTGCAAGCTTTACTTTTGTTCTCATAAAATTAAACGTTCAAATGATGACGTCCAGAGTAGTTAGCACCGCCGTTACATTGGCTGAGTCTTTGCCACCCTGGGGTGAACTCGGGCCTCTTTTAAATTTTCCCGTCCCCACGTCGCTTTTCCAACGGTAGTCTATCTCCGTGCTGGAATTCAATCAACCCTGAGCAGCTGCCTCTGCAAAGTAAATAAAAAGTGTTATCGACAGTACATCAAATTACTTGTAATTGGGGGGCGACGGGTGAGGGGTACTTCTGAAGCGTCGAATGGAAAGTCGACGATTTTATTTGACAGCACCTGGAAATCGCAAACCTGTTTACCGTCCGAGTGAAAAATCGAGGAAACTGCATCGGAAGAAACCACAACGTAGTAAAGTTCGTGAAAATTCGTGTTTTTTTAATCAGTGAATGCAAAACAAGAATTATGGACTAGAAATTCATAGTGTCTCATGACGAATTTGCCTTGGATAATCATAAGAATCTTCAACGAGATCTGAAGAAATCAGATAATTGGAATGTTAAAGAGGAAAGAGAAGTGGAATGACTTGTACTAATTCCAGATTTCCAATTTGTTTTCTGTGTTTCCGTAGTTTTGAAAAATAAATGTGATGAACACTGTTCCACCCGGAATCCATTCGCTGGTGGAACATATTTTTTGTGTGCCAGTATCTGAATGCCTCAATTTCTAATTTTCATGACAAAAACCTTCGCAGAATGAAACATCGAACAAAAATATATTTTATTCCATACATGAACGGAAAGGCCGATCTCGCTACCTATTTTGGGGGGAGCGAAGTGCGGCTTTACCGACCGGGAACTCTTTCTTTCCGCTGGGAGACTATTCGGTAAGAAAGACCAGTTTTTCCTCCCTGAAAGTCTTTCTTCCCTGAAAGTCTTTCTTCCCTAGTTTTCTCTGCCGTACCAACCAGTACGGCTCGGTCGGTACGTCACATAACCCAAATGTGAACACCGGTCTGCCCGCGAAATCGGCCTCCGTTCATGTATGGAATAGTCCTTTGCTCCCTTGGTGCACAATATACTATTACTCATATTGATTTTTACTTTTCTGTGTGTCGCATACTGCATACATTGTATAACCTGGATTCATTTGTCGTGACGCAATTGAAATCCTTACAAACAAGTGGAAACTG
Organism: Euura saliciscinereae; assembly: GCA_018420115.1. Classification (NCBI taxonomy): domain Eukaryota; kingdom Metazoa; phylum Arthropoda; class Insecta; order Hymenoptera; family Tenthredinidae; genus Euura; species Euura saliciscinereae. The sequence continues at coordinate 27,728 of JAFFZH010014744.1, forward strand.
TCACGTATTCATTCACCAGTTCGCATTCCACCTTTGGTGCATTTATTCTATCATTTATATGGCGCGAGTTTAGATTCAGATTTTGAGGTCAACTACGTTACATTCATGCTGAAATCTGCTTAAATCGTGAATACTAATTAGGGTACTCATACTCATTTCGAGAATTTTTACGTATCAGAACTTTTTACGAGACGCAATTTTAAGACCACCTGATAAGCATGGAGAGGATTTCCCTGACACGAGTGCAGCGGAAGACCTTGAGTTATATGCATAGCTCAATTATCGAAGTAGTTCTTATTGCAAGTTCTTTATGTGCGAAGCAGCTATCGATTACCGTTGTATTTCTTTCCCCCTCGCCATAATTGCTGACAAGGCTTTTGCCGCCAGGTGCAAACGATTCTCGCAAATTATTATCGACACGTCGATATCGATTCACGGAGCTCCTTCACATGGTGTACAAACATACAATCAACCAATTAGAAGTGATCGTTGTCGACCGTTGAAACCACGGCAACGATTCGAAATTGAAACGAGACAGGTCCAACCGAACAATAAGACAATTACGATGGACCATTACGCCCCAACCCTCCTCGACAGCGACATCTCCTCGAGTCTGTCTTTCCAAAAATTCCTCCTCCGAAGTGGAGAGCGCTTCAGGATCTCCTTGCGGTCGCTGACACCGATGGGCCGACGTGGAGAAAACAGGGCATTTGATCGACGGTTATCGAGTGCTGGCAATTGGGGTCCCAAGCTAGGAAACGCCACACCGGATTTTGGCCAGGTCGGTGCTTCGTAACCTGGGGTAGTAATGTTCGGAGAAGTCGTTAGCCCCCAGCTTTGGAACGTTCCTAAGACTTAGTCGTAACCTCCGGATTTTGACAACTCCAGAGTCATCGTCTTTCCCTCCACTTGGACACTGACCACTAATACTTGAGAAGCTCGTACACCCAGAGGCAGTCTGAACCCATGAAGACCCAAAGGTCAAACTCAGCGATACTGTCACTAGAGATTTCAGTTCGTTCAGTTAACGTTGAGCATTGTTCGCTTGTCACGGATGCAGAAGCATACATACAGTGAAACCCCGTTAAGATCAGCGAGCCAGGGTGGACTCTGCCGCTATGGAGTGCCCCCACTCTTCCATACCTCACCGCAGGCCCGTCAGCTCGAGGGCCGAAAGTATCGGAGTGGGAGAAGGCAGTGGAATCTGCTCTCAACGGGGTTCGACTGTATGTTCCTAAATGGTACATGAGCGCTTGCCATGACCACGATGTCGCGGTAATGATAGTATATCTAGGTACAATGATATTATGTTTGACTCACTTTTTCCGCTTGAATCCGGTCTTACTTCATGACATATCGTGAATTTGTTTAACAATATATGAGGTAGGATAACCGAAATATAAGTACTAGGGAGATCAGAAAAAGGAATGTGTATTGACTCTGGAATAGAATCAATTTCAGTGAAGCCAAGTAGGTACATACATACCTGTTGAAAATGTATGCAAAAAATAATTCAATTTTAAAGAAAGTCACAGAATATGAAAGAGGAAATTTATAAAAATGTGGGTAGCACAGATACTCGTGGGTTGCAGATAAGGAGATGGTAGGGCTTTGTCAAGATTCTCTTTTGACTCTGCTATATTGCACTTTCATTCCGTCAGCCTTTATTGTCATTTTGGCCGAGTTTGTCAATTCCTGTAGATCTCAATGTCATCTGATTTGAGCTTCTGGAATCCTGACTATTCTTACAATCCTTCATAGTGATAAGAAAATCGCGAGCAGTCTAATCTCGGTTTTAAATTCCTAACGGTAGCCCAGGTTGCTTTTCTTCAACGACGTCAGTAATCTGAATGATAGCAAGACAGAAATCTGTTCCACGTTCGCTCTGGGTATGGAATTCGCAACCAGGCTGGAACTTCAAGATTGGGTGGCGTAAACACACACGGTTCCAGTAACCCTTGGCTCTGGAGCTAGGTAACGAAGTCCCAAATATTTGAAGTGAACCCTCGAAATCTCGTCCTTTGTTGCTGCCAGGAACCAATAAAGGCTGCTATAGACTAGCGAGAGGCTCCAAGACATCGCGTCGCCCTGTACGTATCGCGCCTGCTTCTGTCAAGTGAGGAAAATTCAATTCCAATACTCGCCCTTGCGCTGAATTCGTACGTGTAATTGAACCAGCTAACCTAGTGCAGGAAAGGCGAGAGGAGCTCTGAACCACATTGCACGAGGGTTTCACGCGTCATCTCATCGTCAGTTCGAAGTATTCAAAGGAATGAAAGCGAGATAATATTTCCACCTCATTCCGCCATTTTCTCTGTTTCTTACTTCACTGCTCCCCGCGATATGAAGCTCGACTCTGGTTTTCATTTTTCCGTACGTGAGTTGTTCTTCTGGGATGACTTGTATTAATTCACACCAGTTTGAGCCACGTAGAGAAATTGTGACTCATGGTATCTTCTAGAAGTTGATACCGAAGAGTTATCATTTCCATCATTTATCCTAACTGCGGCTGATACTGGATCACGAATTGCGTGCGTCACGCACATTCATCCGTCAGAAGATATCCGATCGCTTTGCAAAAGACAAGGTCTCTTAACAATGGCCAGGCCACAGTGATGAGGAGGAGAGGAGGAAACCTGATTTCTGGGGCTCACTAACTCTTGGATAGTATGACAATTAGGGATTAGAAATTTGAACTTAAAGGAATTGGAACCAAGAAACAAGCGCTAAAAATGGCTGTGACCGTTTTTCCACTATATCCAGCATTCATACGTTGGAACTTTTTTCAGGCCCACAAAATAATCGTAATTGAAAGCTTCATGAATACTATAGTTGAATACTTTTTCTTCTGTTCTTTGATGACCTAGAGAAATGAGAGGGGCAGATAGCAATAGCTCCGATGAATTGCTGACTGGTGAAAATTATTTTACTCCTTGCACGCTGTAGCAAAACCATTGATAAGAGAATCGGCGAAAATAAATATGCAAATGAGGCGTTTCCGGTCAGATAGGAGTTACTACGTCGGCTAGTCCCCGTCAGAACGACCGTGCAGACCTCGATACGGCCGAGTTGGGCTCGACGGTCATGAGATCGTATCGGTGAAACTTTCGAAAGGTTTCAGGGGTCGCGAGGTCTGACGATTGCAATCCTGATTAGCCCAGATATCTTGAGCTTGCCGAAGCTCGGCAAAGACGTTGATCAGCACACGAATATTTTATCAGATCTCATTATTCTCGATGGCTATCCTCGTTCTTACGCTCTTATCATTACCCATCAGAATGGCTAAAAAGCCCTAGACGAAAGACTGAATTGTCGATGTCGTTGTCGATGACTAATGATTGGTGCAAATGAATTTTTTCAGAATGCGTCCGAGATGACTAGGTGCTGAGCAGAAGGTGGAGCGGTTATCGGATCAGGAGGATTTATGGGATGGAAGCGAACGGGACCGAAAGCAGCCTCAACGGCACGGACAACAACCGCACCGTCACTTCCGTCTACACCATCGGCACAGATTTCATCACAAAATGGTAAGTCGGCGAGCCTGAGATTGTATCTGGTTTCACGATTTATTGTTACAAATTAATATTAGCGCATTAGAAATATGTTTTTTTTTTTTTGTATTTTATTGCAAAAACTACAGCCGAAGAAAAGAACTGCACTATATACGCTGAAATTTACTCAACAGTACATAATGAGATCCAGCGGAGTGAGCATATCGATTATCAGAGTCTCAACAATCAGTGGGAATCACTGGGCACATCAGTATTTTCGAGTATGAAGCATGAAATGCTGGAAATTAATAGGAATTAATGGGAATAAGGAGAATCCGATTTGGCAGTCAAAACCTCGGGAAATCTGAAAAAATGAGGATTCTTCTAAAATTTGGTTCACGCAGGTTTTCACGGTCGCTGATTTCGAATTGATCTATATTATGCAATGTTAACTTACGAAATAGATAACTTTTGACATATTTGGAATCAGTGACCTCAGGAGCCCCTCAACAGCCAAATTCGTACAGAAGAATCATCAGTTATTTGCACTATTCTCATATACATTAGTCTGCTATTTTTTAGCCGCAATTTTGTATTTCCGAAACCTGACTTTGACCCCAAGAACTTTGGGAAACCGAATGCCTAAAATTCCCCATCTTTTTACCGCAATATTAGATTTTTCCGAACGTGTCCCCTGAGGATTCCTGATATTTCCAATATTATATACTTCTTTGAATGTATATCTCGGTGTATTTTTCTGTAAGTTGGTCGTTAATATTCTGATATTCACCACAACTCCCAAAAGAGTATAGTGTCGATATCTAGGTCAACAACGATGCAGCCATGTGGATTAATGGTACATTCGCACCTTTCAACACTAATTTTCATGGTTCAAAATGATTTGAAGGTAGTCGTTGGTATGTTTTATTCGCGATTCTTTGAGAATCCGAAAAATTAGTAACCGATGAAGAAGACCTAACAGATAATTGGGGTGGGTTGTCAGACATGAGGCACCGATTTTCAATCCCATTTTCATACTTAAAATTTAGTAGTTTGAGCATTTCTCATATCACAATCCGTTGAGCATATGTTTTCTTGATGATCGTATATCATGCCGTGTCCTCCCTGTGGTCATTTGTTTCCATTAAATTTCCCCACTGACCCCGTGAAATTCTCAGAATTCCAACATATTCACCTTCTGCACTCGACCCCGGCCACCGACGAGATTCTCATTCATATCAACGTAGAAACACGAGCCTCGATCTCAGGGGTTGCAGAATGAATAGAAAATATCTCTCACCTCCATGGGGAATTTTTTGCACAAAGCTCATTTCGAGTTTAATGTGCAAGTCAGCATTTCAACTATACCTATATCTGTGGTGAAAGTTCTCAAAGATTCTATTTAAATCTAGGTAATATGCTATTGACTTTTTGCCCCAAAGCTCCGAGCAGACCAGAGACAGAGCAGAACTCGAACGGCATTTTCTATTTCGTTAAGGGCATGCTGGACTCAGATTTCCGTATTTAAAAAATGATGGAGCCTGATATGAACGGGGGGGTGTTTAATGGGTACCTTAGACGATTTGTAATCAAATTTGTAGCTGCATGAACGTGTATCTCACCAAAATCGAGTAAAATAAGCCTTTTTTGTGTTGCGAAGCGTGAGACCGTCACTTGTTTTCACTCATATCACCGACCACGTATCTCAAGGGTGGAAACGAACCATCAAGCGCCCTCAGGAATATAATTCCACTCACATATATCGCAAAACTTGTTCATTTCACTCA
>JAFFZH010014744.1:38005-52733 GCA_018420115.1 Euura saliciscinereae
GACGAGACTCACTTTTGGTTGAGATTGTATAGCCTATACATCCTTAACAAGCTTCTTGGTGTAAGTATGCGTACTCGAACTCGGCCGGGGGTTGTCCCTCCTTGCGGTGGTCGGGTCCCACCGATGTATACCGAATAAATTTTATCCGATAAGCATTTCCACTTGGGGAGGTTTTAGATAATGTTTAATGTATCACTTATCTACATCGTTGCACGCAATCTCTATGTACCAAAGAATCTTGGTAGGATATTTCTCGGTTCCCCATACTGAAGTTGAATTTTCATTCGAATTTTTTCGTGTTTCCCTTAGTTTACCAGGTTTTCGTACCACGCTGCCAGTTGCAGATCCACTTGGCGTACTTTTTATTAGATCTCGCGTAGTTCGGGAGTACGAAAGTACTCGTGCGGGGAACATATCCAGACCTGCGATATCAAGATCAGTGGGAAGTAGGTAGACGTACGTCGCATTTCCCAGCGGCGGAGCCTGGAGGGTGACAAGCAAAGAATTTCTATCGAATCTCGCAACCTTGCTTCTAGGCTGTGGTAGAACGCACGACATGAAACTGTTTTCTGAAAAATCGTTACCGTCACAGGTTTCGCACTTTGAAGGTGTAAAAAAAAAAATCAATTTTCCATTCAAATATGACGTTCTTTGCGATTACACATTCACCTACGAGTGTTGGAGCTTTTTTATTTTCTCTTCCCGATCATCTACCATGATTGAACAGGTAAATTGAGCCGAAAATTGGTAGCGCTTGAAGGAAAATTACACATCCCGTCTTCGAATGGGCCCACTATGAGTAATTGGACGAGCTCTTGCCTCAGCCTCAGCGATTTTTCCAATTTGTTCCAGTCTGGAGGTGACAGTGTGAAATGCAAACACGCCCTGTCGAATATTATCCTAAAACCAGGCTGTAACTTAGCAACAATCTTTGGTGACATTCTAATATCGATCAGAGTTAGAGCTGGGAAGAAAGTTGAAAGATTGATCTACTCGAATCAGACCATATTCCGCAACCCACGACTGAATTCGCATATATCTTTCTCACTGAACGAAACTCCAGCGTTTAATCGATGGAGCGAAAATTAATCGTGAGTGCTTTGAACACTGTCATGTCTTCGCACCTTTCAATCCGATGTGTTTCTACGAGGCCGACCACATCACGCGGTATTTATAACGCCGCTTGTGCTGGTGGAGGAAGAAGTGAAGCCGATGATCAATAACGCGAGCTTACCCGAAATTAAAGCCCGTGAAAACTGCTCAATAATCCATAGCCTCGAGGAGTTAATCGATCTTGAAGTATGCGGTACACAGAGTCTCATTCGACACATCAGATCCTAAATATTTGAATTGTAAAAAAAAACGTATTCAAAACGGAGTAAAATTTTATAGAGTTTGCGATAGTCAAGAATTATTCATGGATTCCTCATAATTTGTGATATTCAACAAAGAAGAAGAAGAAAAAACAGCCTACACGCTGCAAGCTCACAAACGAAGCTTGGTAGTTCATAGAAATGTATAGATAACCAACTAAGTGTATGGTAGAGGCAGGAAGATATTCTGGTCACTAGACAACGAGCTTTCGGCTTGATCCCACTGAACAGTCAAACCGAGACTCGAAGCTTCCTATCAAACGCGTTTCCCGAAGACATGGAACCTAGATCCGGAGAATCGTCGTGGATACCGTATCTATTGCGGTTCAAAGCGTAGATCTAAAAAAAATGTCGGCCGTTGAGTTTTTTGCCTACCTCGAGGGCAGGGATAAGCAGGAATTTATTCGTGGTACAATTCAGACTAGATTGGGGTTCAAGATAAGGTTGGCACTTACGTATTATATTCGTATCAACGTTACATATTCCCTCGGTAGTCGTCGCGGAGCATACTTCAAATCACGAGTACAGCCCTTTACCTATTTTGCGTACCATTTGATGACGAGGTTGAAGGAGCCAGGGGTGGAGGATTAATCCATTACTGTCATTTGTCATTGAACCATTTTAATTGGGCAAATTGATTCCTTTAAAAACTTAAGTTCCTCGAGCCATGACTTGAAGACAGGAAATAAGCCACGAACATGATGTCAACTTCTTGTTTTATCCAGCTCCTTGAAAGTTGAAAGCCAGGCCTTGCGGCTGAGGATAATTGCGTTGAGCTTTCAGGAGGATCCAGAAACTCGATCCAACCATGTGAAAGCTCACCCTTGTTTTCGCGAATATCAATCACACTCAAGGATGCTTAAGAATCTGTGTAGGTCTTGTAATTGGTGCCCAGACTGATCGCATACTTTTTTTTTCACTTACTTTTTTCCTTCCAAAGAACGATCTCCCAATCGCCAAATTCCAAGATTATCTCAACGTAATCACGATGATCCATTACATCCTCGAAATAGTTGACAGCGAACGATAGCAAACACGAGTCAAACATATGAGGCACAGATCAATGACCACGGTTATCCGCAGACATTCCAGCTACACTTATCGGGCTTAAAAAGTAGTCGTGTGCACAATACTCAAAAGAGTCCCTCCCTCTATTCCTGGGAAGGGTCACATCTAATCGAGAAAAATATATACCTTTCCATAATTCGTGGCACGTGCAATGAATCCCCCGCGAGGTTCTTGATTAGATGTCAAGTCGTAACATCCAGGAGGCTGACTCTCGGAGCAATCATTTCGGATGAGAATACAAGCTGAAGTGAAGACAGCCAGCCGTAAACGACTGACGAATACCCTCGCTATTTTAGAGACATCCTTAGTCCCGAATATTTGAAATAAAAAATTCAAGTGAACCGTAGACCATAGACCAAGATTACTAACTCGCGTATGCGGCAACGACTGAAAGTTCGCACTCCATGGTCCCAAGCTCATCGTCAGTTCCCCTAACCGAGTTGCTGAGATATGGATGAAAAGGAGAGAACCTCCCTCGTTCATTTCATCTCGTTCCCCCCCATCCGGAGCAGTGAGAAGCTGACGATCATCTCTAGAGTCTCGTTACGTTCAAAGGAGACCTAAATATCACCGAAATTTGTGAACTAATGCTTTCTTCGCGATGAACTATAGTCACATGACGTTGCAATGGTGACTGACTTTACGCTATCGCAGTACCGAGGTCGATAACCGAAAATACCTTATCGATCCCCCGAGAGTGTTCAAGTGTATCGAGTCCCAGCTACAACAGTAGTGATGCGATGGGACCGGCCACAACCCTATCGGAATCGTTTTCGGAGCCACCCCTCATCCCCCTGCAGTCCAACCTTTCACCAACGATGGTGATAAAAAAGAACCGGTATCAATTGAAGAGATTCTCCTCGGCGCGCTCTCATTCCACGACATGCCTCATTCTTACCACTGCGGAGAACAGTCATGTCCCAGTTGCGCCCTTTCTTCACAAGCTGATTCAGCCTCCTATGAATTTTGTTCATGCAATCATTTCATGCAATCATAAGTATAACCTTGGAGCGTTGTACCCGTCAATAGTTAAGGGGACCAGTGTGTCGTGAAACTGTATTCAAGAAAATTTGAATATTATTTTTTTTCTCGGGTACTACGAGTTCTAAAAATCTGTAAAAAATCAGGGTTCATATTCATTATTTGGTCATCGGAATCCATATATTACATAGTCGATTCATGTACACGTTGAAGATAGTCACGTAGATCAATTTTTGAGCAAAACCAGTTGGATGTCGTAAAGTTCACGGTACACCGTTGCAGAATTTGATTCCACAAGGTCTCATTCTCTTCAGAAGACATGTCATTTCGGCTTCAGTCTGGAAATTTTCAAAAAAAAATCAAAGCCGAAAATATCAAAATTCTTCTCGGATTCTAGAAAATGAACGATATTTTTAGCCTTGATTTTTTTTAGCAAATTTTGTAAATGCTATGAATTTTTCGCAAAAAATGACGTCTTTTTCCGCTTCACCCTAATGACACCCGAAACTCTTATCTCTGAATACATGGGGAGCCCAAGCATCAGAATTTTTTGTGTACGGAGATAATCACCCCTCATATTTTCCGGTCGTCAGACTATCTGTATAGGATGTGGAAGTAGTTCCAGCTGCGGAATCTTGCCCATTAATCAACAGACTGGTGTACAGTGTACATGATCAAGTATACCAGATCCCGGAGTTACACCGATTGGATATGTTTGTGCTCCGGAGATAATCAATGTCCCAGTAGTGATTAGGAATTATGACGGTGGTTTGGTGACGGAAGTCATGAAATTGGTGCCGATGGGTGACATGGCGGGTAAAATTAATCGAATGAAGTCCGTGCATCGCATAATTAGTTCCTACACACGTTTCGTCGATTACCTGCGGGTCCTATTAGATCATCATTTCTGAGGGTGGCCGAGAGAGAAATAGATCAGTAAGGCCATGGAACGATAAGCATGATGAATCGATGCCGAATATCTTTTTTTATTCGACCTACTGGCTCAATCATGATAAGGTTTATCGCTTAAAGGAAATTTTCACGTGTCTGTTTCTTTACTATTGGTCTACTTTGGTCACACTGACATCGAAATGAAACTCAAGTAAATTGGTTTGTAGTTGAGGCTTGGCGCAGAACTGGTCTAAAAAGTGGAAATCATTATTCCCAGTACTTTTCTTAACCATTGCAGCTGCCATTGTTCTGCTTTTCCACTATAACTTGGAGTAAGTTAACGAGATATTTGAAAATTTGAGACACCATTCGAGGTTTACCTGGGAAATGATTGTTCTGTGAATACTTTTTCAGGATAGAGTAAAATTATCGAAAATGAAGCGTAAAAATTATGTCTTTTACGAAATATCGCATTCAATATCAAAACATTTTTGCTCTCTTCTATAATGGCTCTGTTTGCTGACCTCCAAATACTTTCTACTTTGTTTCTTGGACTAATTTTTCGTGTACCTTACCTGAATTCTATTTTTTTTATAGACATTATTCTTAGCGACATTATCCATGAACTCATCTTTTACTCTAATTTCTTCCTTGAATTTCTAATACATGGTCTATTTTAGTTGCATGCTTGCGATATTCTTGTGTGCAACCGTGTTCATCATTGCTGTGGACATAAACGAAAACGAATAAACAGATACATAAAACATTGGGTCAATACTTGAATTGACAATGAATTACATTGAATTAACATTGAATTACTTGAATTAACAGTGAATCACTTGAATTGACGAGAATTTCCTGAATTGGTTACCAGTGAATTACATTGAATTAGGTTGATTTGCATTGAATTAAGTTCAACCTAATTCAACTTAATTCAATGTAATTCAATGTAATTCAACCTAATTCAACCTAATTCAATGTAATTCAAGTTGATTCCTCAATAACTCTGAATTATTCTGAATTAAAATTATTATTCTGAATTGAACGAATTATTCCGAATTATTTCAACCCAAGAATTGATGTGTCACTCAAATCTCGAGTTATTTCCCCCGTCACTTTACTCTCATGACACATGAATTAGTTTCTAAAACTACAACAGCAATTGCGATACAGTAGAACCTCGATTATCCGGCCCTCGGTCATCCGAGGCTCCGTGTTATCCGAGGCGACGGAGGTATCCGAGCATTCCGCATTATTCGAGGTGTGTGCTCGGATAATACGGAAAAACCTCGGATAACACGGATGGAGCCGAGCGCCTATGCTCTACGCACGAAGTTTGTATTTTGCGATTGCTACTTTGTTGCTTGTTTTTTCTTACTTTCATATACTTTTGTGATTAAAGTTCATCCTACTATGGTAAATACATGAAACATTATAAAGATTTTCGCATTTTGTTGTTTTTCCGTGTTATCCGAGTTTTCGTTTATCCGAGGTACCCCTTCCCCACATTACCTCGGATAATCGAGGTTCTACTGTACATAGTGAATTGAAAAGTGTCAATTTCATTTTTGCCGAGTGACAACTTCTGGCCAAAATCGTCCCAAATTCCAGGTCCCCAGCTGCTCATCCTGCTATGGCGTTTTCCACTAAAAGTGGAACACTATAGTGTCTCTTATCAAGTAAGCTATTAGCGGACAATGGTGCAATATGGTTCGTTGAAGCAGCTCGCATCCCATGATTTCTGTCGTCCCTTCGTGCAAGTTAATAAACAAAGGAGGCTATTACCTTCGTAATAGGGTGCTGATAACAACTTTAATTCCTCGTTATTACGTCGAACTATGGTGATAATAAGAACGTAGATGAGGCGGAGTCGATGAGGTTTAGGAACAGGAAGGTTCATTACCAGGTATAATAGATTTGCCTGGCACGAAGCAGCGGTAGTCATCAATATCATCCGGCCTGACCTCACCGAATAATAATAATACTAAATATATCAATCGATCGATATCACTGAGTTTTCAAGGTCAAGTCGAGTCTTACTACGCCGTCAGTCTGTAATCGATCGATTTCAGGGACCGGAAATCAGAGTCGGAGTTGGCTACAATAAAACTTTGCGGCCCCGATGAACCAGCGAACGCTTGATTCTGCACGTATACGAAGATTGAGGAGCACTATTGAAATCTGTGGGTATAAAACGGCGTATAGAAATGAGAAAGACTCATAAAATCCGGTTTAATCCAATGAAAATTCTCTGGAAACTTTTCAACTCATGCGTGAAATGCCGTAAAGTTCTTTCCGTTACATTCTACTAATCATGTCCCAGTGAGTTTAATTGTTTCCGATCGTAATGGCTCGTGAAGGGCTTTCAGTATGACATCCTGAGAGCTTCGGAGAACGGTTATCTGAAATGGTTAGAAATGCGATAGAAATATATGTACAGGGTGGTTCACGCGAAACGGGACAGGCTTAGCCTGAGGATCGACAAATTTGACAAACTTTCAGAATCCTTACTGTGTTGTAAGGCTTTGCTTTATAGTTTCAGGACCCAGTTTTGATACAGCATTTGAGTCATGATCAAAGGGATTACCTTTAGGGTCTTAAATTCTATATACTGAACACAGTTACAAGATGTTAGAAAAATGTAGTGACATTTTTCCGCCACTCTCAAAAATATATTCGAAAGAAATGTCGATGGCACCAAAGTGAGGAACCCGTATCTGCTTAAATTTATTTTCTATGGGGTGAAAGATCGCTCTTTAAGATCGAGTATCCCCTAGGCATAAACGCCAAGCAGATCGGCGTAAGCAGAAGATTTTGACTGGTGAACTTATGACGTGTCCGAGAAACGGTGACGACATTGACTGACGACCGCTTCGCAGAGGGAGGAGGCACCCTTCCGGGTCGACTCCTTCCGCGGCCGCACCACTGGGGGTGACATCACCTATTTATAACTGTTAATGTCTGAAAATTAATATCAGATTTTTCAAATTGTTTGCCTCGAAAACACGCCTGTAGCACCGCAGCAATAAATCATTAGTGCCTTAACAGGTCGAACGGGAAATCGAACTCACTCAAAAACGGGTGGGATTCTGCGAGCTCTTTGAATTAAATCACTTGAGTACAAGTTTTATGTCAACGTACCAACAATCAAAGACGATAAACTCTGTAACAACAATGTGGATGCGGATTCGTTTGAAACGAATACACTGAAAAAAAATTCTGTCTCCGACAGCAAGAATTCTGGTTGCCTTAGCTGTCACGTGGTTCGCGCGGATAGGAGCGCCACTTCCCAGCTACGGCAACCTAACCCTATTCTGTGTCTGCCGCGAGAGTAAGTATCGTGCATACAGCGAGAAATATAGCTGCGGTAGCCGTATCATCGCGCTCTCGGCAGAGTGTATCGCTCCCTCAGCGAGAAACAAACGTGTCACAGCTAAACCAAGGATAGTTCTCTATGCTGACCGAAAGTTTCCTGTCAGTGCCAAACGTGTCGCTACAGTAGCTGATCGTTCTCGGCGAAACTTCATTCCGCTGGAAACAGCAAACTTTTTTTCCAGTGTACAATATCTTCATGGAGACACCCTTCAAGTTATCAACTTGGACTAGTTGTCTGACATAATGCACCTCGATTGGTTCGGAAAAAATCGGCGAAAAAATGTTTTGGCCAATTTCAAGTGAAAGCCATGATAATTGGTTGCTTATTTTCCGAGCTCATATAAACATTATCCTAATTTTACAGCAAAATTGGACATGATGAGGGTCAGTGCCAGGTCAATTTGTCATGAAATGCCCCCATTCATGAAATATCTATGGAAAACCAATCGAATGCCTGTGAAATAGTCCGGACACCACATTTGCAAGTGCATTTTGGTTGAATCAGTATCAGTACTTTGGGGAAATTGTACTAGCACATTTCAATAAAGCGTCGATTCAATCAATTTGGGAGAGACCTCATTCAAATAGTATTCACGGTTACTGGGTAATAGTGTTCCATTCAATTTTCTTTTCTTACAAATATCTCCAGAATTTTATACACATGTACACCTATACTGCATCAAATATCAGTGATCATAATTACAGTACGAGTTCAATCATGTATTGAATTGTATTGTCTTCTTTCCGGCGTGAACGTTCCTGGTAGGCATTCCACATCAGTATGGTGACGTTAATGAGTATGAATAAGTTGGAGTAGAGTCATTATATGAAATTTTGTATCTAACAATAAGGTTGGTGGCTATAAATGTAGAAATATATTCCATAGCCAAAGTAAAACTTTTTACTACACGATTTTATGAACTCTAACGCTTGGTGTATTACTACTAATAAACTCATACTGTAGCTAATCTCTAACAATCACACGAGATTCATCAACGAAAAGTAAACGCAAAGATCGTCAATATTCTGGAACGTCCAGGTGTCCAACACTGGACAGAGCGGATATTGAAAGATGAGAAGACAAGGGACTTCTGTGCTGAATCCAAATTGGCATTTGAATATCTCACGACGGATCATGATGCGATTTATGGGGTGTCGCGTCGGTCTCATCCCTCGAGGGTGGATCGGAATAGATATCGGAATACACGGTGACCCGAGATCTGGTTTACAGACGTATTATATTTTCGTCGTTTCGCTCCCGGCTATAGGGCAACCTTACGCGTTGCCTTGATGACAGGCAGGCTAATGATTTTCGCAAACTCCGCACCACGGTTCCAATGTTCATAATTTTTAACCGTCTCGTAGGAGGTGGCTGACGCTAATCCTTTCCCAACTTCCACTGACAACTGTGTAACGAGAGCACAGAGCGGAAACAGGCCAGGCAGCTGGATAACACGCTGGCTCAGAGATATTAAATGGTTTCCGCCAATTCCCTCCAGCGGTGCACAGATCTAATCTCCGTCACCGCGCGACACTTCATTCGTTTTATAGGCTCGCATTCACAATCAGTAGGTATTTTTTCACTGATTGAATTTCTTCAATTACAGTTCGAGATGGTATATTTTGTTGCCGGTTTAATCTCAGACTGGAATTGTAAAAAGTGGATGCTTTTTCGAAAATATTGTTCACCAATTGAATTGAAACGACTCTGTGAACGAGCTGGCTTAGCGAGAGACTTGAAAGCAGTCCATCAAGACTGTCCTAGAAAATTCCTTGTGCTAAGGCCGTGAAAATGCGATTTCACCTTGGTTTTGGCATGAAAAAACTTGCGCAGACCCCGAGAGGGTCCTTCTTCTCCCATCTTTATCAATCCTCCTCCCCCCGACTCGTCAACTTTCTACGTCAAGCCCGGAAAGATAACAAGAGCATCTAGATGTTTTCGCGAATCTATTATCGGGGCTCGAAACGCGGCTGCGATATAGCTACTAAATATGATGTAGTCTAGCCATTATCGCAAACTGTTTCACTCGACATGTTTTTAAGTTTTTGGATGCGGAATACCTATGTGTCTCGTTCCAAGGAGATCGGAAGATGTATTCTAGTCGAAGTTTGTGATATTCATAACAAGAAAACGGTTGGAACAAAAAAATCAAAAGAATTCACAGATGCTCCTTTGATGTAGACCTACGTCGTATGCAATTGTAAGGCAAATAAAAAAATTGTCGAGTCAAGTCATGTGTGATAATTGCCGGAATACCCCAGTTACAGATGGCACATGCTCGGAGTGCAATTATGGGCTTCTACGAATTCTTGATATCAGATTTACTCGATATTCAGGTGGAATGAGAATTTCTCCGAAACCGGGAACAATTGAGGTAATTGTGAAGCAGACCGAAACATTGGGGAAACAGGGTTACGTCGTCCTCCTGGATATCGTATTCGGTACATCAGGCATCCTGCCTCAGTCGGCTTATTGCGTGAAATTGATTCTCTAGAAATCCATTTCAAAAAGGATTCGTGATACGCGAAGTGCCTGACTGATAACCATTTGTTTCCTCTTCAAAGAGCCATTGCAGTGTTCAAAAATACGGGAAAGCGACCCTGTCGCAATGGTTGGAGGAACATTCTGCAAGCAATGCTTCAAGTTAATACGTCACTAATGGGTTAGGGGATACACGTACTCGGCGAACTCCTTCGCAGACAATGGATGCCCTTAAACTTGGAGAAGGTCGAACCTGAACTCACACTTGTTGTACAGCGAACTTTGAATCCTTCGGCTTTGGTAGGACTTATTGACCCCCACATCAAAGTTCATTATTGATTGGCATACATACATCGAGCAGTGGATACAGTAACGATATTGATTTGTTTCAGTGAGCATATACATACTTGTCACTGAGTTGGTCAGAGATAAAAGGATGATGAAAAGGTGAAAAGAACGTCCAGAGTATTTTGAAAAAGTACAAAGAACTCCTGTGGCCGAGATACTTTCTTGGCAGGATTTTTCCTCAACCTTCAGGTGACCAAAGTTAACTCACCGAATATCGTTATCGAAAGTTATAGAGTAGGCAATGAAGCTCGTAATCTTTACGAGATGTGCTTCCGCGTGTACATAATTCACAAAGGAGCTCCGATGACACGAGATCACAGCTCGTTTTCACTTCTATAAAATTCAATCCTCGACAGGATAACGTCTTTATCGATTGTGCAGGTTATATCCGCGCGTCATTGATTTCCCCAAGGCGGAAGCACGTATGTATATTAGCATTGAAAATGCTTAGCATTGAAAATGCTTCCGTTTTCGGGGTAATAGCGAACCACTGGTTCAGTATAGGGGTCGATATCAAATGTCACAAAAAGTTGTCATACGAAAGCGTTACGCTGGTTGAGCACCGATGGATTTTAGTGGATCCAGATAGCCATGGATTCTGAGGCTCGACGATTGCGAAACAATTGAGAAAATATTGGAAACGTATACGTGAAATTCGCGATTTTGTACAGGATTATCCAAATATATGTATAGCAAAGACTAAATTCCTCTTCTACAGATCAGATAAAATTCGGAAACAGAGAGCGAATTGTTTTAAATTGAATTCACACTAACTTGAGTCACAAGAGTTCCCGCGGCGAAATTCCAAAAGACCAAAAAATAGAACGGGCGAAATGTCGAAAAGTGAAATTAACAACGATTCGAAATGTGAAATGGGTCATGATAAGGATAGGCCAGAATATCGTTATTTTGAAAATCGATGTTTCGTTTTCCCGGAATATTGATTATCGCATAACAAATTTTTAGAATGGCTGAACGTTCAAATGAATAACCCTTTCGCTGATACAGCCGTTCGATTTTTTAGGCACGTCGGTAAGAAAAAAATCGTTCTTCTAATGTCCGTGATTTTTAGATTCGTATGGAAAAAATCGAGATATTGGCCGTTCTGTTTTTGATCGTTCGGAATTTGTACCAGCATCCATTTTTTTTAAATTCATCCAAATGTAGCAAATCCAAAGGCAACAAAACAAAAAATAGTCAAAACATAATGCACAAAGACGATAAAACAGCTGGGACATTTTCAATGCCTCGGATGCTTGCGTTACACGCAAGATCTGTAGATTTCAATATAGAAAGGCACACGTACATAAACCAGTGGTTTTATAAGTGTCCCCTTCGAGCGGTATATCATGGCTATGTCATGAGAAATGTCATTTCTTACGCCTCATCCTGTTTGGGGGTGTTAGGGCAAAAGGCATCAAGATGAAACCGGAAACGAATTACGAAGCTGAGGGCGTTATAGTTATTATACAAAATAGTGTCGAATCTGTTATAGAATTGATTGCAAAAATGATTAACAATGCACTAGAGAGGGGTAGTTACACGAGTACAATATATATGGGGGATTCCACGTCGAATCGAACGGTCGATTTCCCTGACCCCTTTTGATCTGTTTGCCCTTTTACACAGTCAAAGTAGACGTTGAAAGGATAGGCTGTGAATTTTTTCAGATTTTTCTGATCAAGTATTTTTCGACCACAGCTGATCAAATAATCAGCGTTCAACGGTTTTTCGATTTTTCAAGCCAACGTAGCGTAAAATCCAGATAAACAATGATAAAAGTTCTTATACAAAAGTTTGGCGTCTTTCTTTGAAATTTTAGAAAATAACTTTTTGCAATTTTTTGTTCCTCGCGAAACTGCAGTTTTTGTGAAAAATCTTCGAAAATCTTCAGTGACAAAAAAGTGCTCGAATCGAATTGGCTGAAATTTTTACACAGCATGTCTTTTTCAGTGCCAAAAGTTGTCTGAAAATTTCATTGTGGGCCGAGCAGTCGTTCAGAAGATACATCAACAAATATTCGCACAGTGGCGTGAATTCGGCGATTATGAGGTCGCAAAACAGTTTTTTTTGGCCACAGTTCAAAAATTCAAGGTCGATCGCGAGTACGCAAACAAAAATAATAAATATTCATCTTGAATTTTCGAATCGTAGCCAGGAAAACTGTTTTGCGACCTCGTAACCGCCAAATTCTCACCATGCACTGTGCGAATACTTGTTGATGTATCTTCTGAACCACTCCTCGGCCCACTTTGAATCTTTCAGACAACCTTTGGCATTGAACAAGACATGATGTGTATAAATTTCAGTCAATTCGATTCGGGCACTTTTGAGTTATGGATGATTTACACTCATTTTATATTAAATCTGCACTTGAACGGGGTATTAAAAATATGATAAAAATACTCTCGAAAAGTTCACAAGAAAACCCGAAATTTTCGTATTGGAATTTTTTTCATACGTCATTCGCGTTTTGAGCTATGTAGGCGCGAAAAATAAAAGAAAAAATTGAAAATCACTTTATTTGATGATTTTTCGTAATGAAATGATGAGTCGAAAAATCTGAATAAAATCACAGTTCATCCTTCTAACATGCAGTTTGACTGTGCAAAAGGACAAGCAGATCAAAAGGGATCAGAGAAAAAATCTCGCTTTTTCGTTCGATTTGACCCGGAATCCCCCATATAATACAACGCGAGCATGCTTAACACGGAGTACCTACGATAGTTTTTATTTCGATACTAGGGTGGAAGGTTCTTTTTGTCACGAGTGAGAGTTCGCGAGGGTGACAATCTGACGAGTAGAAAAACAAGTTTAGCACATGTATCGAATCATTTTGCTTTTATCACAAACACGTGTAGTAAAGTTCGATTTTACGCAAACAAGCACGGGGTGATGTAGATGAAGTTACATTCAAGCCCTAGGCGTTAAAAGTAACTTCATTTATACTTCAGGTACCTACTTGTAGGTACTGCAAACTCACGATCGGCGTTGAGAAACCGAGTTTGCCTCCATGGTGCACAATATACGGTCTATAACTGATATCACTGATCTGATACAATAGCGTGAAGTATGCATGTATAAATAACACCTGGAAATTTGAAAATTTAAGACTGTGAGGGTACTAAAAAATTCTTCGGGTCGGGTCGGGTCGGGTCGGGTAAAATCGATTACTTTCGGGTTACCTGAAAATCTCGGGTTTGCCGAAAATTTCCGAGTTTGTGGTTGTTTTTGCTTTTACAAAAATACCTTCATCACTAAAATGACCAGGGATTCTCGAAGATATCGGAGTCATGTAAGTTCCGAAATCCCAGACAATCTGAGGAACAATATTTCATAGCCGTCTGGAATTGTCATTTCTGGGGGTTCCATTCTCTCTCTCTCTCTGGAAGAAGACATTAACAAGTCCTTAAGAGGTTCACATTGAATAGGTTCAGCAACTGATAAAAACTGGAAGAGAAGACACGAGAGCTGAGTAGGCCACAGAGGAGGTACAACGATGCCGTCCGCGTCAGCCGGGTCTGTCAGTATTTTCCGCAAGACTCAATCATCGAATAACACTAAAAGAGGGAAAAGCGTGAAAAAAAGAAGAAATCCGACCACGATATGGTGAAGGCCTGCTATCGACTGCTATTGATTTTAGGCTCGATTTGAGGTTCCTACGCCAGGAAACGTACTTTTCGCATTTCCTATTTGCATTGCAAGCGAATAAGTCAATGTCGATCAGGGAAAACGTCACTGTGATACTTCTGAATGCCCAATTCGCGGGTTCCAGCTCAGTTTCTATACGAAGACGACGTGATTCTTCATTTGCTGCTACTGCATTGTCTTCAGATTTATTGTATCAAGCCAAACGCCCACAAATTACTTGACTCACACCATCTACGTAGCTCTCGGGTCAATTTGCCGAGGGTTGGAAGCTGGACACCAACGATCAAGATTTGCGGTAGTGAATTTAAAATTAAATATGATCAACTATAAAAAAATGCAAATGTATCAAATCGCCGAAATTTGTATCAAAATCCGTTCATTGGTTCCTGAGACCAGTGAAGTTGATGAAAAATTGATGCAGAAACACAATCTTATTCTTCTTTCTCTTCTTCTTCCTCTTCCTCTTGTTCTTCTTTTTCTTCTTCCCCGTCTTTTTCTTCTTCCCCGTCTTTTTCTTCTTCTACTTCTTCGTCTATTTCTTCTTCTCCTTCTTGTTCTT
>JAFFZH010014744.1:64181-99480 GCA_018420115.1 Euura saliciscinereae
ATTTATTACAAATAATTTGACGTGATTTTCGATAAAAATTTGAAATTTCAAAAACTTTATAATTAATTATCTCCAGAAATATTGATGTTAGCGACTCAGTACTAACGACTTTTTTTTGTAGGAAATCGAATTTCCTACAAGTTTGTTTTCAGCATTTTTTTCTGTATCTCTTGTCGTTTACGAGATAAATGCGAAAAAACGCGAATTTCATGGAAAATCAGGTTTAGTGGCCCGTACTACCTCACCGGTGTGAGTTACGACTTTGCCGCAATGAGCACTTTTGTAGAGCGTTTAATTCTCAGAAATACTTGTCTATGGTCAAAGCGATGCCATGAAATGCCGCTGAGCTATGGAAATTTGAAGATTAAAAATCAGAGTTTCCGTGTATTTTCAATGGGAAATCTTTACACGCCTTGGTCTAGGACTTAATATTAATATTAAGGGCTCAAACTTTCAGAATTTTTTTTTCTTGTATTTCCAACAAAATTTCACGATGGGACCGATAAAAAAAAAATAGTCGAGAAAAAAAAAGCACCCTAATATTTATATATCCTGATAATCATATATAATTAGATATGATTACTTATAATTGGTTATGATTAGATATGAACTTTTTTTTCCCAGGAAGGAAAATTAAAAAACAACGTAGCGGCAAAAAGTCGTATTATTTTTTTAAATGATTTTTAATGATTTTTCCAAATAGCTGTCAAAACTCGTAAATTGCAAAAATAAATTGGAAAAAGGACCGTTTCGAAAATTTATGAAAAAAAATACTGAGATAAAAGCAGAAGGTCATAAGCGCCATTTTTTTTCATGATTTTTCCAAATAGCTGTAAAAACTCGTAAAACGCAAAGATAAATTGAAAGAACGACCATTTAAAAAAATTCGATAAAAAATATAGGTAGTTAAAAGCAGGTCGTAGCGCCATTTTTTTTCATGATTTTTCCAAATAGTTGTAAAAACCCATGAAACGCAAAGAAAAATCGAAATCTAGAACGTTCGGAAAAATTTGATAAAAAAATTCGTAGCTAAAAGCAGAAGGTCGTAAGCGCCATTTATATTTTTTTCATTTTTCATGAATTTTTCAAATAGCTGTAAAAACTCGTGAAACGCAAAGAAAAATTAAAATCGACAACGTTTCGAAATTCATAGAAAAAAAAAACCAAGGTAAAAGCAGAAGGACGTAAGCGCCAATTTAAAAAAAAACATTGGTGGTTACGACCTTCTGCTTTTAATTGACCCAATATTAACTTTCAACGTTTGTGAACGAATCTTCGGGTTTTTATGCCAAATACGAAAAAAAAACAAAAAAAACAAGCGAGTTTGGGCTGACTATGAGCCAGCCTTCGAACTTCCCGTTATTTATTTTGTTCTCACGTGTTTTGAAATTTGCAAATATGACCTCAGGTTTTTGATCAGCGGTTCAAAAAACCTTCGAGTACGTGCAATTTCCGTAAGATTTCGAATGTTTCTAGTGTTTCTCCCGGAAAATTGGATTCGCCATTTTGAATTTCGCAAATCTGACTTCAGATTCTCGACTAGTGACCCAAAAAACCTACGAGTTTCGGGTTTCATCCAAATCCAAATGTTTTTAGTTTTTTTTTTTACAGCATATCGAATACGCCAAGTGAAAATTTTGCAAAACTGAGTTCATATTCGTGATCAGCGATAAAAAAAACCATATGGTACCAAATTTCATTGAAATCCGTTCATTCGTTCTCAAGATATCGTCATTTTTGTTGTGTTTTTTAGAATTTCGTTATTTGAAGAGTTCAAAAAGTACTAATCCGATCAAAGCCAAAATCGAATGAGTTCTAAGTTAAGAAAAGCCCCGTCGATTGAGCCCAAGTTGATCGAAATCCGACCACGCGTTCTCGAGATATCGCGCGGACCAAAATGTGGTCCCACACACACACACACCCAGACGTCAAACTGAAAATAGTCGGAGGTGATTCTTTGGACCTCGAAACGTGAAGATTTAGTGAAAACTTAACTTTTCATTTTCGGGTTGATCACAATAACTTCCTTCTTTCTCTGAAAACAGAGCAACGGGAAGTTAGAAATAAATATATATGACCTTTTGCCGTTACGAATAGCAGAAAGTCGTATAATGGCGCTTACGTCCTTATGCCATTAGACACGCGATGTAATTAGATATGATTACTTATAATTAGTTATGATTAGATATGAACTTTTTTCCCGGGCTACCAGAATTTTTCTTGCAAACAAATTATCGCTGGTATCTGAACACTGCTGCGCGTTGACATTTTTTCATGAGGAGTCGGACATCGAACCCGCGTCCGCCACGTAAGCTTATCCAACTACTCACGATACTAGACCATGACCCATAGAGAACTTGACACAAGTTTATTGTAATGTAATTGTACGCACTCTCTATAGAATATTGTAACAACGGGCAATTCCCTGTTACAAGTAAAGCAAGGGTTCCTCTGATATAAATGAGCCAAAAAACGAGAGTCAAAGAGCGAGAAAAAGTGCAATATCTTTTTATTCAAAAGACGTGTTCTCGATTCAAAGTCAGGAGTAAGACTGTCATTTACAACAACGCCGGTCGTCGAAGCGACCGAAAGATTCAACTATTTCCAAACATCAGCATGTTAAAAGTAATGTATACAGCGGTTATAAAGGAGCAGGAGGGCTCCCTCGTTACAATATTATCTGATCAGCCAAATCCATTTGATCCATGATAAGATTTTACTTTCGACTCCATACCCAACTATACTCAATGAAACTCAATTCCGAAAGTTAAGAGAATTGGGGAATCATCAATAAGACAAGGACAATATCACAGTTTCTTTCCAATAATTTCAATCCATTGAAAAGATATCAAGATGACAGAATTTGACAGTCTGATCTCACAGCTGGCAGTTCTCAGCTCACTTCAGATTGATCCTGATCCATGAACTGATCCTGATCCACGCAACAGTCACTTCCTTTCCTGAAAACCAATCAGGAAGGTTTCAAGAGACATACTGTTCGTTTCACCTGATCTCGAAATCATGGTATTCATTTCATTTGAGAGCCTCAACAGCAAACTAGCACTTTTGTAGAATAAGCTCAGGATAATTAATTAAACGAAATACGTTTTGTAGGAGAACGTTCCTGAATTTTAAGTACTTGGTGAGTATACATAGTGATTGCAGCAGGGGAGCAGGAGCTGCCATCTGAAAAATTGATAAGCATATACGTATAACTTATCCATATTCAGGTTTAACAAGGTGGATGTCAACCACTGGAGTCTGTGGACAGAGTATTCACGAAGCCAAACTGACTCTCCCCGTTCGGGTCTGCATGATCGAGATTATTAATTATTTAAAAAGCATTTTCTCCTCTGAGCCTTAGTACCCTGGCGGTCGGGCTGCTGAGGCGACTGCTACCATGGGGACAGTAGACGACGTGGTTCTATTCACGCTTATTTCAAGCTCATTGTACGCTCTTCTATTCATTCAGCCTTTGACTTGTGCCCTCGTATCACCTGAGCAAAGATCATAGAGAACCAGAGAATCGCCTGCTAGATTTTGTTGCGACTCTCGGAGATGGAAGTTTATCGCCACGGTGTAAAGAACCAAGTCTCTCCGGGTACGTTACCGGTCGAATACTCATTAGGATTATCCTTTGTGTCAGCTTCAGTTCCCTTGGCCGACAGGAGCTTCTATGGGGAATTTCGGAGTTAGTCTCTTATCCCCCAAGTATCGAAGGGAGGATGTTCTTTCATAAGACGTATAGCAAGCTAAAGATTCATTATTGTTCAAGATTGGGTAACGCCTCAACACATACTTTCAGTAGATTGTAACAGTGCGAATATCGTTTCGCTGCTATTGTTTTGTGGGTGGATATAAATCAGATCGAAGATGGAAATGGGTTAGCACATATGAATATGAGGACGATCAGCGATATCTGATGTGAGGAATTTCTTTTCCAGGAAATCGAAGAAGCAACGAGAGCGGCTTTGCAGATACGTTTATAATCAGATCCTGACAGCAAAGTGCACGCAATTCAATGGTTCCTGGCCTGAAACGGATGACCCACGGTGGAGCAGTGGTGAGTATGCCGATCTTCTCCCAGATTGGTTCCCGACGAACGGTAGTAACGCTACAAACGCCTGGTTTCCAGAAAACTCAACCACTGTCGCAGTCCAAGGTAAGCATAAACCCGTGTCATTGGAAGTTATTCAAGGGGGATATATTCTTTTGGTCTTATACTGTCAACAACCTAAATGACGATAAGAAAAAAGAAATGCTGTGATTATCGTGGCAACGATCAATTTTATCTCAGTTACATGTTTCTCAATGTCGATCAACAGTTGAATGCGTACAAGTTGCAATTTTCCGTTTTTCATTCACCAATATTCGTTTTTTTTTATGGTACAGATGAAGTCCTGAGTCCCGTACTTCCGCCATTCGAATTGTGGCAGACAATCCTAATCGCTCTGTCACTGGCGATCTGCATCGTACTCACGGTCGGAGGGAACATTCTGGTTCTTCTGGCTTTTATCGTAGATCGAACAATCAGACAGCCTAGCAATTACTTCATCGCCTCCTTAGCCGCAACCGATATGCTTATTGGTGAGAGTTTCATCGAAATTAGTAGTAGCCACCCTGCTCAACTCGGCATACAATTCATAATTGAGATTACTGGATCACCGAGTTGACACCCACGGGGGTCAATTACTGATACGAGGTCATGAATAACAAATTGACGTCTTTGTGTTCCAGGCACTGTTTCCATGCCGTTTTACACGGTGTACGTGCTGATGGGATACTGGGACTTGGGGCCGCTGCTCTGCGATCTTTGGCTTTCGGTGGACTACACGGTGTGTCTCGTTTCTCAGTATACCGTCCTGCTGATTACAATTGATCGATTTTGTTCGGTGAAAATCGCTGCCAAGTATCGGGGCTGGCGAACGAAAAATCGAGTTATATGGATGGTTACCATCACGTGGATCATACCGGCGCTCCTCTTCTTCATCAGTATTTTCGGGTGGGAGCACTTCGTTGGGTACAGAGACCTCCTTCCTGGTCAATGCGCCGTCCAGTTTCTCAAAGATCCAGTCTTCAACACTGCCCTAATTATCGGCTACTATTGGACTACGCTGATAGTACTTTTCATCCTTTATGGAGGGATATACAAGACGGCCTACGACATGCAGAAAAAAAGCGAAGCCAAACAGAGAAAAATGCAATCTATGGTCGCTCTGAGTGCCGGCGCAATGTCTGGGATGGCAGGTCGGGCAGCTGGAATCGGAATCTCAAAGACACAAAGTACTCTCCTCAGTCAGGATAAGCCAAAGGTGACGAGTGCCTCTACCGGAGCGCAGGGAGGGCAGAAAATCCCGCCGAGTACCGGTACAGCGGGGGGCGGTAGTGAAATCGGAGGTGATACTATCGCGAGCCAAAGAGCATCGACAAAATCGACTGGTGGTAGTTCTGTGCCGGAATCCACCGGTAAACAACAAAGTGCATCTGTCGGACCCTCCGAACTCGAAAGGTCTGAGAGATCTAGCAGTCCGGCTTTCGACTCGGACGAAGACAGTACTGTGGGTCTGGCACAACAGCCGGCCTATTCAAGAAAGCCTAGATCGTCATTAGCCGGACTCGTGGCCAAATCTGGGGCTCTGCAAGTATTTGGCGGAAACAACGGGAAGCTAAACGGCGCTGTTCCGGTAAAAACGGATGAAACCGTGATCCGGAAACCGACTTCGCCGGGTATGGTGTCCCCCGCGATCGATGGTGACACCAATGTACAAAAGTCTCAGGCACTGCCCAAAATTCAAGAACAGTGCCACATTGACACTGATAAATCCAGCAGCACGATAACGCCGGAGCAAATATCCGGCAGAGAAACGCGACTGAGACAACTTATCACCTCAGAAAGTCGGGTTTACAGTGAAGATTCTTCCGAAATGACGCCGTCGGCCCAGCGGAGTAACTCCCCTACAGATCCTCGGTATATCGTCCCACCTCCGACACAGTTCCAGAGCAGTCCTCCATCGGAAAAGTCACCGATATCGTCTACGTCGGACAGACCCAGAAACTTTCAAGCCTCTGCGAATGGGCAAGTCTATTATGACGTCCTGACTGGACTAGATGGCGAAGACTTGAGGTATATGGATGAAAGTTCGGTCATAGTACCGAGTCCCTCGTACGAAAGTCCTCCATCGTCATTCTCTTGCAGTTTGGCAAATCCACTATCAACAGCTCCACCTTCCCCACTTTTGGGGAACTGTGGGACCTCTGCAGCCAACACGAGCCTCTTGCAGGCAGCTTTGATAAGAGCGACTGCACAGCAATCCGGAACGAATCAAGTCCAAACGCAGACCCAGCACGTGCATCAGCCCCATCAACGACAGTCCTCGCATCCACCGGTCACACATTCATCAAGCCAGACTCATCCACCTCGTGTGTTCATTACTCATCAGAGTAACGCCGCCTCGCAGACTTCTCCCACTGTGAGTAAGGTCAATACGGAGGTAACTGTGAAGGTCGAAGATACCAGAAGACAGCCTGTGACAACTGTGGTAAGTGCTACTCCTGTTCAAGAGTCATCGACCAATCTGACGGAGACGTACGCTGACCCTTCGGTAAGGACCGTTCCTCCGGCACAGAACTCTTCACCCAGCAGTATGGTACCGACAATTTCCGGCACGACGAGTGCGGAGGGTAGAAAACAGTCGAAAAAGCGGGAGGGTCAAGCTGATGGCGAGGAGTCTGGCTCGAAGAGAGACTTTGTGAAGACGATCGGGAAGCGTCTGAAAGTGAAAACTCAGAAGAAAGATCCTACTGTCGGTCGACAGAAGTCCAGAACGGAGAACAGAGCCCGAAAGGCATTTCGAACTATCTCATTCATCTTGGGAGCCTTCGTCGCTTGTTGGACCCCGTACCACATTCTCGCACTGGTCGAAGGGTTTTGCGCCAGCCCTCCCTGCACCAACGAACACCTCTACATGTTTTCGTACTTCTTGTGCTACGCAAACAGCCCCATGAACCCGTTCTGTTACGCATTGGCTAATCAACAATTCAAAAAGACTTTTACCAGAATACTAAAGGGGGATCTTCACATGACGTGAAGTGGAAAGACTATATTGAGCATGTACCACAACTGTACGAAATTCTCTGTACCTACTGATTTGTATTTGGAACGCAGTTGGGTCCGTCACATTCTTAGTCCAAAATGAATATATCTAGAAAATAGTATCGCGAAAATACAAGCACCTGTGTACACGTAATATTGTATAAGTATGGGGAGTTTCATTTCTGTCAGACTTTTTTTTCTTTCGATGCGTAGTTACCACATCCATGCAAGTTATGATGGAATTCTGACGGCCTCTTTGTCAGTATCGAAGAACCCATTAATAACCCTAAAGTAACCCATTGTGGTAGCCCTCAAAATATCGATCACTTACTTCTACGATACTCAACACAAGCTCTAGAGTAACTGACGTGGAAGTTACTTTCATGGCTGCTTGGAGAATCGTTTCAAAAATTAATATGACTAAGACCAGGAATACCAAGTTTCTGAATGATTTTTATATCCAGACAAACTTTCAGACATACAGACATAACCGAATCCGGAATGAATGTCAATTCAAGAGCAGTGTGTCCAAAAATGATGTGCCGGAAATGGAAGGCCCTATACGTCGCATGGGACAATAACTTGAGCTGATAAGACATTGGGAAAAGAACACCGTTAAACACTTAACAATCTATCATTATGTAAATATAATTGAAAATTAGTTCTAGATAACGCCTATATCGAATGTTGTGTAAATAATGTATATGTGTGAATATTTATTATTAATGATAGGGAAAAAATCAATAAGTTCTCACGCGTAGTGCGTGAAAATTCACTGGCGGGTATTGGCACTCGTTTCTATGCAACAAAGTAAAAAAAAAAATTGAGGAAGTTGAAAAATAGTAGCGGATATGACCAAAGCTCATAAAATGTAAAGATAGAAATATATCGTAGCTTTAAATGGAAATCTATTGATATGCACCTAGTACTATAAATATTAAAACCATTAACGATAAATATATTATAATAATTTATGGGCTGTAATTATGACAATATAATATGCAAGTCTACGCGTCACGTGGAATGCACAGTGAAAGACACATAGTGATTGAGTGTCGCGTGCTAATTTTGATTCCCTACATTGCACACGCGCGAGGAGTATAGTTACGTAGGCATAAATACTATCTACCAAGTATTAGGGGTTGAATATAATGAAAATGTGACTCCCAGCTTTCCTGTACACGGATGATTGTTTTGCTATCGATCTTAGAAAAAAAGGGTGCGAAAACGGCGAACGTATGTACCTAAGTATAATTTTCGTGAATACTATATGTGTAGCTGTCACAGTTATGCGCATGTCAGCTGGGTTGATTGCTAGAGACGCTGCATTAATATACCTACCGCGAGTAATCGTGGATGCGGACAACTAGGTGCGCCTGAAGCGGGCAACTTTACGCACGGCACGTGCTAATTTTTATGCGGTACGTACGTACGGTTGCCTGCTTCAGGCGCACCTAGTCGCCTGCATCCACGATTACTCGCGGTATGTAGCTGCGTAGCCTACCGAAGCGGGAATGATCGGGTAGGGTCAGGCGGGACGGGTTTGTCGCCGCACTGACAACGAGCCCCTGTCGGCGCGGCCTTATCCTCCTTTTGGTCCCCAACCCTTTCCGGATGCGTTCCTGTGTCCATTTCACACTTAACTTGACGCTACTTGGAATAAATCAATGCCTGAGCTGTAATGAACAACAGCTGAAACGCCTTCAGCCACGGAAATGACCACATTTTATGCAATGCGTTCCCGTTGTTCACTTACAGCCTTAGGTTTGAAGTTCGAGCTTGCAATTTCCGGTCGATTGGAAGGTTCCGCATCACTTAGGAAAGTTCAACTGACGTCACTCTGAAGAACTATCATGGTGGCAGACCGTGCACGTTACGATAACCAGATAATAAGGTGACTCTGATAATTTCATTTTTTATTTTTATAACGCCCAATCATCATTTATCTTCGTTATCGACTGGATTTCGGACCAATCCGAAATCAAGAAGTAGATATTGTTCGCCACAGTATATTCACGAACGAAGATTCGTTGTGGTGTTAAGTGATATAATTCAATATTCAATGGCATCGTAATCAGTGATCAGCCAATCTGAATTTCTGAGGATTTTGATTTTTACCGAATCTCTTGCCATTGAAAAAGTGTACCGTTTATTCAAGTTAAAGTGAATGTGGATTGGGCGCAATTCATTATTATAAATACATTATACGATTATGCAGAAGCTACATCTGTACTCGGTAAAGATAGTATACCGATACCTAGATTGATAACGATATATAGAACTTGTTGTGTGACTTCTGATTGTGTTCTTGTTGTTAGAACGACGTTAGCCCTTTCGTACAGGAAATATGAAAGTTCATTGTACATATACATACACCTTATACATAGGAAAAGATACGTAGACAAACTGTATACCTTGTAGAATATAAACAATTGATAGAGAGTAACATGGATTTTGGGTAATCCTGATCCTATTCCAGCTCCCTAATAACTTCCCTATTCCGTCTCTTCGGATATATCGAGCTGCTCATGATGATCGAGTGACGAAGTGATCGAGCACAACAACATTTTTATAGCAGGCAACGTAAGTTATTCGAATGCTCGTCAATTATGCACAATCTTCTTCGAATCTCACGTGGCATCACTTCGATATATTCTGTTTGAAATCAAGTCCTGAGAAAAGGGGTGCCTTTTACCAAATAGCAATAGTAAAGTACATCGCGCCACTTATTGGTTTACAAACGAAACAATTTTCACAATATCGATAAGGTGAATTCAGGTTCCACCTACGCCGGATTCTGATAAGCAATCACATTGGCTGTCGGTACAGATCATAAAGTAGAGACCATGCATGATCCAAAACATGTGACGTTTATGTACCATTTGACATTATTATACACCTGAATTCCCAGGGAAGGTCAGTACGATCGATACTCGTGCACAGAAGTAAATTGTCGATAAATTGGCCAACTGCAAGGTTAACAGAAGGACAAGGTAAGGTCTTGAATTTGATGAGACGGAAACCCTGATGAGGCTACGCAGCATTCAACGCGCAGGCTTAGGCGCGCCGTATAAAATGCGCAGGAATCAATGGTATTATTTTTGGTGCATGCGCCCCTTAAGTTAGTTAATGAATCCTCGAGAAGTAGGACAGTCCGATAGCTAGTTGAATCTTACCCATATTACACCTTACGCGTCACATACTGTTGATGATAAATCGTACAACGAGTGAATACACGTGAACGCTGATACTCGGAGTATCCACATCGTCGAATTCCGCACATATCACTCAGGGATGTGTTGATTTGCGTCTTGATTTCGTAAAAAATCCACACAATATGGATGAGAATTTGAGCAGGGGATACGTTCAGCTTGGCAAAGCCAGAGGCATGAACGAATTCAAGTTCACAAATGGTTTTGCCCACTTGTCACCACCAGTTGACAAGTGTAACTTTGTCTATCTCGCCCTAGTGTTGGCTGGTGCAGGATTTCTATTACCTTACAACAGGTAACAACACACATGTCATTCATTCATCTAAATGTCACCTCATCAAATCCAAAGTACGAACTCTGTGGTCACAAACGTGTGTGAAATGTGGTTCATCCTCGTGAATTATACCAATAGCCAGAAGCTAATATGCATTTCCCATAATCCTCTCATTGCAGTTTTGTTATCGCTGTGGATTATTTCCAAGCCCGATATCCAGGAACTACAATAATCTTCGATATGTCGTTGGTTTACATAACGATGGCTTTCTTCGCAGTCTTCGCGAATAACATATTGGTAGAGACTCTGTCTCTGAACACGAGGATAACATTTGGTATGTAATCGAAATTCCGAATAACAGATACGTGGAAATGAAATGTAAAACCAATTTTTCACTATGTTTACAGGATACCTGGTATCCTTCGTGACATTAAACTTTGTCGTCATCTGTGAGATCTGGTGGGAATTATTTGGTGTAGCAGCTTCGTACACCATCAACTTAGTCGCTGTCGCCGTCGTATCTTTGGGCTGTACAGGTCTGTATTTTGCACTTTCAAACGGAATGACTATTGTTATTGTCACCTCAAACACATATTTATTGCACAGCGAACTTTCTTCATGCGAGATGTAATTCTTTTTTCTATTTTCCTTCACAATTTATGTAAAATTCAATACAGAGAGAACCAGAAGACTTCTTGCATTCTCATTTTCTGTGAATTAAGTTACAGTATACAGTCTGAAGTTGACTGGCATCGCGGATTCAGCTCGACTTCAGGCTGTCCAGTCGTTAAGAATTCACCCTGTATATATACAATTTGCTTCATCTTTCACAGTTCAACAATCGAGCTTTTACGGATATACTTCCATGCTTCCAAGTCGATACACTCAGGCTGTCATGGCTGGCGAAAGTAAGTACCACAAATAGGTAATCGTCGATGTGGTGATTTCACTGCACAATAAAACTCAATAGTATTTTCAACTTGGAAATAGCCAATCTTTGAATCCCCTGTGAGACATTCCCAAGGGAATAACAAATTGTTCAATATTATTTACGCTTTGTTTAGGTGCCGCCGGATTTTGGGTGTCAACAAATCGCATAATAACCAAATCCTTGGTCAACGACGAGCGTGGCAACACGTCGATGTTCTTCGTTTTGTCTATTCTAACTATCGTCATGTGCTTCGTCCTTCATCAGGTCGTGCGGCAGACGGAATTCGTCCAGTTTTATATCACGCTGTGTCAAGAAAGGAACAGAATAACCTTGGAACCGACGGAGGACGTAGGCTTGGTGAGCAAATACAAGCTCAAGGCAAAGTATTGAATGTGACATATTTCGCATGCTATTTTCTCTAATGGAAAATGTACCTCTGC
The DNA here is from genome assembly GCA_018420115.1 of Euura saliciscinereae. Taxonomy (NCBI): domain Eukaryota; kingdom Metazoa; phylum Arthropoda; class Insecta; order Hymenoptera; family Tenthredinidae; genus Euura; species Euura saliciscinereae. The sequence continues at coordinate 76,132 of JAFFZH010014744.1, forward strand.
TCCTCGGCAGATGGACCCTCTGGATCAAACCGGGGATCCAACAAAAGGTCAATACGGAGTCCTGAAGCTTCAAACAAGCCCTTTGGCCACTGACTCAGCTGGTACTGGCACTGCTGATGCGGGCAGCAATGGTAAGTTCAGCATGACTGTAAGGGATTATCCACTTGCACATTTTGCATCGACGTAAAACTTGACGATTCACCATTGTACAGGGCAGTACTCAGCGTTTTCATTCAGTAATCCGGTTTATGAGCCGGGTGCACCTTCTGGAAATCCTCCCGGAAGTGCTGGACCGACTTACAAAGTGGAAGATGTCGTTGTCCGTGCACGTGGTACCTATGGAACTCGAAGTAGCAGGCCATGGTCTGGCATCAAGAGTAAGTACAAAGCACTGACGGTATGGAGATACGACATCGGTAATTTGACAAATTTTCCCGCCACCTACCAGGAGGTTTGTTCGCACGACTGGAAGTCGCCAAGTTGATATTCCCATACATGGCAAGCATAGGGGTGGCTTATTTTGTCACACTCTGCCTGTACCCTGGGATAGTTTCGGAGATCATATCCTGCAAATTCGAATCCTGGATGCCAGTGATTCTGATGGCAGCCTTCAACGCGGCTGATCTCCTCGGCAAGGTATTTGTCACATGCTCATTTGATTCATTGTTCAATAGCGAAACTTACTTCGATAGCATGTGACATGCTTAGAGTATTCTTTCACTATGCCTCAGGTCCTGGCATCCATTCCTTATGAATGGACCCGAACACAGCTCCTGTACTTTTCTGGGGCTCGAGCAATCCTCATTCCCATGTTCCTGCTCTGTGCCATTCCAAGGCGAGCGCCGATCTTGTCCGGGGAAGGCTATCCCCTGCTGTTCTCACTGCTGCTTGGCCTGACCAATGGGATAGTCGGCAGTGTACCTATGATCCAAGCGCCGAGCAAGGTGCCTGAAGAACATAGGGAGTTGACGGGTAAGTAGTCATCTCAGTCCTGAATGAATGATGACAAGGATCCACTCAGGAGTGAAGTTACTTCATTGTCTTCGAAAATCACTGTCATTTCCATGATTACATTCGTGATTCAAGTTGTTTGATCCATTTTATAATTTGTTAGGCAACATCATGACGCTGTCCTATACGACTGGATTGACCGTAGGGTCCCTTCTGGCATACATGCTGGATGCGTGCCTGGGGCCTCCACTTCAAACAAAAGACATATGCCCGAAATTGCGAAAGCTCGTAACGTCGGGAGTGAACAACATGACCACGGCTATCATCGCGCAAACTAGCACGGCGCTGCCAATCACTACGGCGCTTCCACTGATTGAAAAAATCACAAGAATTCCAAAGCTGAAAACAATTGCCACCACGATCACTGCAGCAATGGCTACGACCATTTTATCCAACAACACGATCGCGTTCTCCAACAGCAATGCGTTCAACATATCAACAACTACGCTGCCCAAACTTTTGGCTAATGCAACTGTCGCGAGCAACGCTATTTTGCATCATTAGACCGCCGATGCGACGTGCACAGTGGGGTAGATATGATAAGAATGAACCGGAAAAATAAAGAAATCAAATCAGGAGGTCATTCTTCCGAACATCATATGTTCGGAAAAAAGGTTGAGATGTGATTGTAAGAACGTCACAATTATATCAGAAACTGCAATACAATTTGCAAATGGAGAGAACTACATGTGGATAAGTGTACATTATTTACAGAGGTATTTCCGAAATATCGGGGAAGGTTTTTTCCCACACAGATGAATTCTACATTAATTTTCAACATGTTCCACACAAATTGTTCAACACAGTTTTCTTCACACCACAATTGCTGAAAATGCGTTAATTGTCCAGAACCAAATTGCTGTTGAGTATTGAATGACTATAACAGTGCTCCAAAGTTCAAGTACAGGTTCGAAAGAGCCTTTCATGCGATTTTGTCCCGTAAAATCGACACGTGTAGAATAATTGTGGTGAAAAAATGATAAAATCTGTGTAAAACAATTTGTGAAAAAAGTTCCAAACACAAATCCGATGATACTCAGTCATTGCATCTGATTATATCTGACAACGAGTAAAAGCATGTCTGATCATGAGCGATGATATCAAGTGTGATGAAAGAAAAAAAAATTGGTCCAGGTGTAAAAAAAGCGAAGGGAAGAGAATATATGGAATAAAAAATATTCTAATTTTATCAAGTAGCCAGCGATTCTCGTTGTTTTTGAATTTTGTAACGTAAACTATGCAGAAAATTCACCATAAGCTCATTGTCAGATTTAATTCTGCAAATATTTTTATCCCAATTACAATCAATTCCAGACTACTGTGTGATGTTCGAGATTGTTAGTATCGTTGAATTTGAAAAACTTGTGCGTTCTAGAAAATCGTATATAGCATCGTCCATAAGCATTTGTATGTGCAAAATGTGGCATCCAATCGGAAATAACACTTGGCACAGGTTTTGACTGCAGTTTCTCACTTGAGACCAGCAATATATCATAATATAATTAATATATTAACAATGGAAATATATTTTATGTGATCTTTGAGGAGCTACTATATATGTATAAGTGAATTGTTATTATCGTATAATATTATAGTAGTGTATTATATCCCTGATGTATCCCCCCTACCCTTCCTTCCCCCCAAACATACGTCCCATGTAATAAAAATATACATATATACATATATTATGAACTATATGGCAGTAGAATTGTTTAGTGTGGAACATCAATAAATCGATTCGCAATCTGGTCGGATTGCCCAGAATCCCAGCGGTCATCGACCTAGTATACTTTTCACAGTTCATTGTGCATATCACGAATTCATGAACATTATCCATGTGATGTGAAAATGTAGGGTGAAGATCGATCCCATCGTCTCATGCTGTAGTTCTATGATTTGGTGACTTGAGATTATTACGCTGACTTTCTTCACTACATAAAAAAAAAAACGAAAAACATATTTGATTTTTAAATCCTCTGTCCTTTATTACAGCCTCTTTATGTACATCTCATCGGAGAAATAGTCACACGTCTTCTACCTGGGAGACAAGTAATGAGCTATTATTCATATCGTGGTAAAAATTTTGGAATGTCAATATCCAGAAGTAAATGTTACTAGTAAAGCTCACATTCCGCCTCAGCTCGCCTCGCCTTGCCTTCGCCTCGCTTTTTCTGCCACAAACCACAGAAAATTGCTGAATATTGTTCGTCTTAAACGGAACTCATACACATCTAGAGAAGATATTACGACGATTGATCAAGAATCGGGTATAAAAAAGCAGAATCGGAATAATTCAAGCGACACATAGACGAATATCAGTTGACAAGAATGCGAGACTCAAGTCTCGTTCTAATTCGGAGGACGAACCACGAGTTCAGTTACAAAGCAGGGCCTGTAGCATTATCGTCGTCCACGTTCGGCAGAATATCACTCGGATCGTTTATCCTGTCGATATTCTCAATCGTTGAAGCGAGTATCCGCAGATTATCAACCCCCGCCATTAGCTGCCTGCAATCACATTAATTTTTTTATGAAATGAATCTTTGACAAACACTTGTCGCGTTACCTGAGTGAAAATTCTGCCGCCGATGCCGCGGTTCTGAGGTCGTTGGCTATCCTCAGCATCCCTCGATCTGAGGTCTCACCCCCGCCACATCCGGTTTCTATTCGGAGCTGTAGCTCCTCGTTTTCCAACCGTAATGCCCTCACTTCTGCCTAAACCAAAGCAGAAGCTATTCAGACACGGTCACATGTATACAGTGCTGATTAAGATATGATTAATCAGTGACTATGCGTACTGGTCAATGTACAAGACACCGGCCTAAAGGGAAGACCTAGAAGCAGATTGAAGATTCGGGAATCCAAAAATATGTCTCCAAAAAAACAAACGAATGAAAAATCAACGCGATACGCGCCCCAATCGCCTTTCATTTCAGCGAACGTCGTTCCAGTATTTAGTAATCCATATTCCAGCGATTACTAGGTATACTCACCTTTAATACTTTTACATCCTGCTTCAAAGCTGTGACAGCACTTTCCGCGCTGACGGCCCGCCTCTGTAATAGAATTCGGTTACAAATAGAATTGCTATAGCGAAACGGCATCTGGTCGATCGATTACACAGGCCCACAAAAAACAAAGACTGTCTGAATTCGGCATGCTAAACATGTTTTCTTACGTATTTTTTATTGCTGAATCAGAATCTGAAGTCAAAATGGGGGGTCCTCCGGGCCTATTTTCAGTAAATGGCTGTTGAGAAAGTAAGAAGATAGTGATACACAATCGTATGAGGTTTCGGAATTACAATCATCATAACTACTTGGCTTGAGAATAAGTTGGAAAATAAAAATTTCAACTTTCCTCCATTCATGTAGACTCGTGTCAAAGACCCCGAATTCGGGTTCAGCAAGCCCAAAAACGGATAGTTATGATGATTGTCTATACTTTAACAGTATTTTTTTCTCATTGTGACCTTGAAATGACCTTGATTTCGACCTGCTAGGGTCAAACGAATCCCAGATTCGAATTCAGCGACCTCAGAAGCGTATAGTTATGATGATTGTAATTCCGAAAACTCATACGATTGTGTATCACTATTCTCTTACTTTCAATAGCCATTTACTGAAAATAGGCCCGGAGGACCCCCCATTTTGACTTCAGATTCGGATTCAGCAATAAAAAATACGTAAGAAAACATGCTTCGCATGCCGAATTCAGACACTTCTTTTCATGGGCCTGTGTTATCAGCTGTATCGACGATGAGATACTTACGGTGCTTCGTTTGAGATTATCTTCCACTTGTTCGATGGTTTTTTCAAGATTTGTCATTTCTTCGTGGTCCACCGATCTCCTCGATATCAATTCAGATTCCAACGATTGTATTCTGTAGGAATATGCAACTATCAAAAATGTAAGTTTCTCATTCGGTGTTAAAACGAGGCCTACCGTCGCATACGGATGAGAATTGAGGATGTATTGCTGTACAATCTCAACCAAAAGCGAGTTGAGATGAGATGGAAATCGGAAAAAAATCAACCACAATAAAGACGATGAGAGTATACATTTTTAATAATAATAATGCCCAAAAGTTATCAAAATATTGTTTAACAAATTTTCAGGGAACGTTTATTTTCTTCATGTAAAATGAATTCATTGATTTTTCTGTACGTAAGAATTTTCTTATTTTTCTTTAAATTGGAAAAATGGAAAAAAAATGGTGTATTTTGGATATTTTTTCGTGAAAACGGTGCAGATTAAAATTCCGAAGCGTCCGGAACGTGGAACAAATAGTTTCGTAGATACAGCCTTTACAAATTATCGAAAACGGGAATTTAAAAAAAATGAGTACACAGAAAAATCAATGAATTCAATTCACATGAAGAAAATAAACGTTCCCTGAAAATTTGTTAGACAATATTTTGATAACTTTTGGGCATTAAAAATTGATACTCTTTCCATCTTAATTATGGTTGATTTTTTTCCTATTTTCATCTTATCTCAAAGTATTCAATATTCTCGACGAAAGTCAGTTTCGGTTGAGAATGTACAGACAATACATCCTTAACGTTTGTTGCCCGCAGGCAATTAATCGTAGAAAATAGTCAATAACAGTCGAAAATATCTACAATTGGAGTCGGAATATGAATGGAGATAAAATTTCTTCGGTCAATTCCAAATACCTTCTCGACTGCTCTCCCAATTGCCTCTGCATAATTTCCTGTTCACTTCGTAGCCGCTCATTTTCCAAAATCAGCTGAAACACGGATTCTTTATTACATTATCGAATGACAAAAATTACGAGGGTGCACAAAGATTCAAATCAACGGAGAGACGAGTACCCTCTGATAATTCTGTTCCGGTGACCCGTGATTGTGGCAACTTTCCAGCGGTAAACCGGTTCTGTTATGAATAGGGCCGTCGCTCAAAAAGTCAGGCAAAGACTTGGTCACGTCAGCTTCCCCGCTTTGAGATCCGCTCCTCATAGCTTCGTTGCCATTGTTAACGTTTCTCTCCGATGAGGGTAATTGTAGATCGAATGGGAATCCTGAAACTTTTGATCAGTTAGAACGTGTGACGAAATGAGGAACCGATAGATTAGAATTAGACAACGTACCGACGTTGTGCCTTTCGAGATTCGGTAGGTTCAGTGCTCTAGGGCGCGCCAGGTTCGTCGCGGGTTGTTCGCGCTGACCCCTTTCCGATCTTTCGGCTCTTTCTCCTCTGTTTCCCCGAGTCTCTGTCTGAGATTTTTTCTGTTCGTTCCACTGCTTATTCCTCTTTTCGACACTGCTCAACGCAAAGTCTGGTAGATTTTCCATTTCCAAAATTGGCTGAACGCCGGGATCGTGATTCAGGTAACATTGCTCAATGACTAAATGGTCTTGGACAAAGTCTGGTAACTCGACCGGGTTCCTCGGATATACCGCTGGCTCATTCACGGAATGAAAATTGTCGGTACTGGCTCCCGACGACGGATATACTTTGGGTCTGGTACCCGTATGTTGATGGTTCATTTGCGCGTCATTCTTTAAAAAGTATTTGAAACTGAACGGGTTTTCTTTCTTCCGCGGCAAATCTGATCCTGGAGATTGAAAAAAAATACTGCATCCGGGAACTAAGAAGAACTTGGAATATCTATTGTCTCTCAAATACGCTCCCAATTTTTCAGATTGTTCACTCAAATCGCTTAGAGTGAAGAATTCCACTCCAATGGAGTGGAAAAGTCACTCCATTCATTGGAGTTGCGCTGTTTTTACTCCAAAAGATTTAGAGAGATAGCAAAATTTATCGACTTTGAACAACTTGAGCAGATAATTTTCGGAATTTCGTGCAGCTAAAAAGTGAAGGTTGAACGGGTTCAAAATTGCGAATGACTATGCGCTGACAGGCCATAATTCTGAATAAAAAGTACCGAAATAAAAGTTTTGCACGGTTTTGCTGAAAGTTTGCTGAAAACTGGTACTTTTTAATTCGGAATTATGCCATTCGGTATGAAACTGAAACTAGCAGCCATAGTTAGCAGCCAAAATTGCTGAATTCAATTAAAATGGGGCAGATTCAAAATTCCAAACGAGTCAAAAGTACCGAAGACCATAATTCCGAATTGAAAAGTAACCGAAAAGCATAATTCCAAATTTAAAAGTAACCGAAAGGCCATAATTCCGAATTTAAAAGTACCGAAATGATGTTTTGCACGTTTTTTTCGTGCAAATCTCTTATTTCGGTACTTTTTATTCGGAATCATGCCATTCGGTACTTTAAAATTCGGAATTATGGCCTTTCGGTTACTTTTCAATTCGGAATTATGCCATCAGGCACTTTAAAATTCGGAATTATGGCCTTTCGGTTACTTTTCAATTCGAAATTATGCCTTTCGGTTACTTTTCAATCCGGAATTATGCCATTCGGTACTTTTAAATTCGGAATTATGACCTTTCGGCGCAAAATCGTTCGGGATTTTGAACCCGCCTCATTAAAATTAGACAATGAGGCCCAAGTATTGAAATTTTGTGAACTATTATACAGTGTGAATCATTTCACAAAAATGGAGACTCGAATGTCTACCACGTCATTCTATTCAGGATGATATTCTTGAAATGTTTGGCTGCTAAATTATGGCTGCCAGCTTCAGCTTCATCCATTCGGTCTGCGTACACCGCAACGAGACACAGCCTTGTGATACGAAAAGAGGATAATTTGCAAAAGTGTTTACACCAATCGGAGGCGAGGCGCGGTGAATAGAGGAGAAAACATGTTTCTAAAAAACGATGCCACATTGGCGTTACGCAGACCTGAAAGATCGAATATCGTGTTGGATTCTGCGAGCGATCATTGATTGACAGGAAAAATCATTCCAGAACTCTCAAATCCATTGAGAAGAAGACTAAGCCTTTGACTTTGTATCGTATGTTGATAAGCAATCTTTCTAGTAACAAAAAGTAATTCAGTCAATTATTGGACGAGATTGTTTGTGAAAATTAGCGTAACGACGCAGATCCTCGAGGTAGTTAATTGATCTCTGATCCAAATCAAAGAGATCAACGATACTTGGCTCAATTACAAAATGCATGAAGCCAGTGTCAAAATCGGTGGGAGTTGAGTATTCGAATTCGTCTGGACAGCTGTTTACAGATATTATCATGAGAAAAACAAAATATATGTGAATGAGTCGTATTTTAAAAATTCCACTGCTTAATGAGTCGACCTGCGAATCTGCAGTTTGGTACATGATAACACGCAATTGATTACAAAGCTTGAACCTAACCTGCCAAATGACTGGCACCGGGTTTCTCCCTGTCAGGTTGTTGCGGTTGAGATGAAATCCCGAGGTCAGGTACGAGCGGATTTTTAGTGGGGCTAGTTTCGTCATCCGATGATGATGACATTCTTCTGTCCGAATGAAACCGCGAATACGATCGTGACGGCTTCTCATTACCACTACCCTCAGCCATCTTGTTTCTTCGTAAACTCCTAAGTTTAATCCATCCGATGTTCGATATAATACTGCACATTTTCGATGATCGATTTAATCGCTTCGATGTAGCGCATATTTTCAATACATACGTCGAGGGGGTTTCCAACAAGCAAAAACAAAACAAAAAAAAACCAGACACACAGCGACGTGATTGGTCGGATCTAAGGGAAAGCGACCACAGCAGTGTCTCAGCGTGTCTCTTGTTGAAAAACACAGCTCAATTGTTTTTAAGGGGGGGAAACCCTATTTCACTGATTTTTTTTTTTTGGCTGGGAATAATTGATTAGAATTCAATTAAATATTGACATCGTTTTATTCATATTTCAAACAAATTTTGTAATTTTTTTATCGAATACATAATTTCAACCAAAAATAACAAAGTTACGCAACGATGTCAATTTTCATCCGAAATCAAAAATATTTTCATTTTACATTAATAACTTATTTTGTAGGAATATGAACGTCAATGCAGGTGAAAATAATGAAAATTGAAAATTGTTTCAGGTGTTGGAAAAATTTACTTCAATTTTCACCACTTTTTTTCCATAATGAATTCATTTATTTGAACTATAATATGTACTTACCGGTTATCCAGATGGCGTACCGATACATTGAACAACCCAATAGCAATTATCCTTCTTCTTCCTCATATGCTCATAAAATCTAAACCAATGTGAATTGCGCTTTGAAATTTTGACAGCGTATTCTCAGATAGCTGAGCTGACAATTTATGGATTAAAAAAGAAATCGATTTTTTGAACCTCCTCATATATGATTTCCCCCCTTAAGCTTCGATGACTGCAGAATGCATGAAGATCGGGTCTCGATGGTCAATAAATTTACTGTTTCATTGATTTTATTCCAAAGACGGAACGTGGAAATGAATCCTAAATGTGATGAAGTTGAAGAACGAAATTCTTGTAATTCAGAGAGAATTATCATTATATTGTTTAATGTTTCTCAATATCTATACATGTGAAGGAACAATCTTTAATAATCTGGTATGAAAATGTGTTTCAGAGTTGCGTCTGCTAAAGTTTATCAAGTTTTTTGGTCGTTTCAGTCTCCTCTTTCTCTGATGTCTCTGGAACTTCCTCGTCACCGAGATCGGGGGCATCGGACAATTCCATTTCGACGATACCTATCGCCCCTGCAAAATATTGAGGAAAAAAATAATGAAAACAATACGAAACTTTGAGAATACTCAAAGGATACACTCAGAAATTAAATCGTTCTCAAAATATCAAAATCAATTTCAAAATATACTAAATGAAAACTGAATTAGTGTCTCCACTGAAATTTGAAAACTGTCACATACTTCTGTCCTCTATTCCCATCATCGCAGCTAACTTCTTTTCGAGAGACTCGGAAGTATCGCCCTCCCAGTCATGGGTCTCCTTCAACTTCTTAATATACCGATCGAGTGTATCGATACAGGGAAGAGGCAGGATGAAATGAGTCCTAAGATGCTCGTACATACTTCTGCTCTTCATTCTTATCAACAAACACTCGTAGATCCAATTCATCGTGTAGCGTCTTCCTCTCGGTTTTACTTTGGCAGCTGCCAAGCATGTTCGGACACTCTCCTGAACCGGTTGCGGCAGAGCCTCGATTCTCTCGTGCAATACCCTCTCCTGTATCCCCGCACACTTTTTCTTTGCTCGCTCCACGTCTCCCTTCAACTTATTCACCTACGAACAGAAACGCTTCGACGTTAACAAATATAATTTCTCAGCTTCGAACAAAAAGGATTATACCTTCATTTTCAATCGACAATTCTTTCGGTTGGTCAGTTTCAATCGGTTCTGCAAAACTCTTTTCAATTCTCTTTGTCGAATCAATTCTGTTTTTCTTGTCTCGCAGCACGGCTGGCATCGCTTCCAAACACCGCGTCTCGTTTCGATTGTAGAAATGTCCACCTCTCCCAAACATTTTACAGGACGCCTATGCGAACGATTAGTGAAATACAGTGAAACATTTCACCGACGTATGTCGAGTTTCGTCTTACCTTCCCTTCAGTCCAGTTCCTTCGCAGAGCGTCATTTTTTCCATTGATCTCAACGTTTGGAGAATATCGTCAAAAGAGCTCGGCCACAACCTGATTTTTTTTATCAGATGCTTATCCGTGGCATACAGCTGTAACAAAATAGTATATTTCGATACAAGTGCGAAAAAGAACTTTCGCACATCTATCGAACAAAATTTTTCATACGCTTGCGTGCGTAAAATCGAACTTTACGCACAGCGTGCGGAAAAGAGTATTTAGAAGTCTCTTCAGGCATGTGATAAGCCATAATTATCTCACCTTCATCCCAAGGTCCTTGGACACCCTCAACACCATGGTTGTTTGAAAATTGGACGCGTCCCAGTATAAGAAATCCACGGAATCCTTATTAACGACGCTCCCCCAGCTGCCCAACCGTTGACACTGGTTTACATCCACCAGCAGTTTTGAGAATGAATAAAGTGTCCGGATTTCCACAGGTCCCTGCGTCGGAGAGTCTGCTACCACGCATTCGGTTGGCCTCGCGAATGGGCGCGAACTTCTTTGCGGAACGTCAACTTGGGTCCCTTTGGAGACCTGCTCCACCTTCCTTTCCGTCACCGTTGCGACTTGGTGGTTTTTTCGTAGCAGCGATTTCACTTGGGTCTCCTCTACTTTACACTCTTTGTACTCTTTCTCTACTTTGCACGCGGTTGGTGTTGTGACTCGGTGCACATATTTATGCTGTATTTCGCTCTGGGCGGAGCGATCCTCCACCCTACATTCAATGGGCCTTGTGACTTTGAGGAATTGTACCGTCACGTTAGCACATTCTGTTGGAGAATCAATCGTCACATTAGAACATTCTACCGCTGATTCGGTCGAAGTTTGGTCCTGCAATGAATTTTACAAATCGTCAACGCACTCAGGACTTAATATTCCGCTTGATCAGAGAATTATCATGATAAACTTCATCGTACCTGTCCTTTTGCGACGGCGTTAGATACCCTGGATGGGCAAAACGTTTTAGTCGTAGTACTGGCGACTATAGGATCGATGGATGGCACAGCCTCAGGATGCAGGCGGCATCGTTCCCTTTCTAGGAGGAATGTAGTTCCGTCCCGCAACAGAGTCACGTCATACTTGATGATGTGCTTTTTGTCGAAATGATCCTCGCAGATGACATTGTGGGGTTTCAACTGATCCTCTTCCACCCCGAGAGCGAGACACCACTTTTTTCTGAGCTCTGGGCACTAGAATGTAAAATGTGGTTCTTTAGTCATGAGTATTTGATGTCTACAGGGCTGGTAGCGATAGAGGGGCCTAGAATGAGTGAGAAATTGAGTTTTTCACTCCAAAAAGTGACTGAAAGTGACTGGGAAAAATCAATTATAACTCAGTAACTACATCAACGGTCGTTGCAATGGGTTGTAATTCTAAATCTGACTTATTTTATTCTACTGTTTTCCTTCACAGTGAAAAACGAAAGATTGATCTTACTTTTGGTGACCTGAACATGCATTTTTGTTTCACGCCAAGACGGACGTTTTCCTTTCGCCTTCTGAGGTATCCGTTGTTGCAACCTTTGACGAAGCACGATGATCGTGTCATAGCGGTGAGAGAAGTGATCCCGTTCAATTAATTCGCTCTGTTTACACGATTCTTCACACTTTCAGAACCCATCCGTGAAATGCATGGTGAACTGACTTCTGTAAAGTTAACGGCTACGTGCTCCAAATCCAAATTCCAATGCACATGCGCAGGCTTCGTATCAACAGCTGTTTTTAACTAGAGTGGGGATGACCGCGTGGGCACTATGCTTCATTTTTTTAAGGGGATGCCGTACTCGATTTTTACCGACACTCAGATATACAGATATCCAAATATTTTCTCTCAAGGAACTAAATTCTGGAAAAATAGATTCTTGGCAGAATTCTAAATGCAATTCCGAACAAATAGATGCAGAAATATTTCAGTTTTACAACAAAAATGAAGAAATGGTATAAAACTGAAATATTTTTGTATCTATTTGGTTGACGACAATACAAAAGTTTTCTTCTTTATCGACGGTTAGTAACAAGGTATAAGGGTTAGAGCAACAGTTGGTAATAAAGGAAAGAAGGAAAGGGAACAATCGAGATGAATAAGGTTATGTGAGTAAACGTGGACGCGGGACACTCGGTTTGGCAGATATGGCGGCGCCGTGAACGTAGACAGCCAGTGGTACTCGGGGTTCGGACCCGCACAGAGAGGGATTTCAACCATGCCTCGTTCAAGCTAACTTGGTTTTAGTTGAACGCGCGGAAACAGCGCGATTCAAATTTTTTGGTTAGATTGAGGTTAGGAGCAGTGTTGGGCAGCTGCAAATTACGTAGTGCAATTTATTACATCCAACAATAATAAATCACAATTGTAATTTACAACAATAATGAATTACAATTGTAATTTACAACAATAACAAATTACAATTGTAGTTACAACAATAATAAATTACATTTTTAACAATAATGAATTACAATTGTACGCTCAACACTGGAGGAAAAATGTTCTGATGTTTATGAACCATCAAAAATGATCAGAGAGACTGAATTCTTTCGCCTTGGTTCTACCGAGACTAGATTCATCGCCTTGAGTCTCCGGAGAGTGAATTCTCTGACGACGCCTTGGGTCTACGGAGACTAGATTCTTCGCCTCAGGTCTACAGGGACTAGATTCTTTGGCTCAAGCCGACGGAGGGTGACTTCTTCTTTGACGGAGACAAGATTATTCGCCTTGAGTCTCCGCAGAGTGAATTCTCCGTCAGCTTGAGACGAAGAATCTTGTCTCCGTAGACGCAAGGCGTCGACGGAGAATTCTCCCTTCGTAGACTCAAGGCGGAGGATCTTGTCTCCGTACGCCCAAGGCGACGACAGAGAATTCACTCTCCGCAGACTCAAGGCAAAGAATCTACTCTCCGTAGGCTTGAGGCGTAGGCTTAGTCTCCGTGGACCCAAGGCGTCGACAGAGAATTCACTCTCCGTAGACTCAAGGCGAAGAATCTGGTCTCCGTAGGCTTGAGGCAAAGAACTTAGTCTCTGTAGGTTTGAGGCGAAGAACTTAGTCTCCGTGGACCCAAGGCGTCGACAGAGAGTTCACTCTCCGTAGACTCAAGGCGAAGAATCTTGTCTCCGTCAAAGTAGTCACCCTCCGTCGGCTTGAGACGAAGAATCTAGTCCCCGTAGACTTGAGGCGAAGAATCTAGTCTCCGTAGACCCAAGGCGTCGTCAGAGAATTCACTCTCCGAGGCGAAAGAATTCAGTCTCTCTGATCATTTTTGATGGTTCATAAACATCAGAACATTTTTCCTCCAGTGTTGAGCGTACAATTGTAATTCATTATTGTTATAAATATGATTTATTATTGTTGTAATAACAATTGTGATTTATTATTGTTTTGAATTACAATTTTCTTTCATTATTGTTATAAATGACAATTGTAATTTATTATTGTTGTAATTACAATTGTAATTTGTTATCGTTGTAAATTACAATTGTAATTTATTATTGTTGTAAATTACAATTGTGATTTATTATTGTTGGATGTAATACATTGCACTACGTAATTTGCAGCTGCCCAACACTGCTCGTAACCTCAATCTAACCAAAAATTTTGAATCGCGCTGTTTCCGCGAGTTCAACTAAAACCAAGTTAGCTTGAACGAGGCATGGTTGAAATCCCTCTCTGTGCGGGTCCGAACCCCGAGCACCACTGGCTGTCTACGTTCGCGCCGCCGCCATATCTGCCAAACCGAGTGGCCCGCGTCCACGTTTACTCACTGTAGAAACGGAACATACTGGAATAGAGAAAGGTATACATATAAAGAAGGGACAGAACGCGGAGTTCAGTTCAGTATTAGTCGAGCAATAGGAAGGAAATAATAAGTGTCCTATTTAGAAATAAATAGGACACTTATTATTTCCTTCCAATACTTTATTTTATTACAGCTGTAATAAAATAAAGTATTGGAAGGAAATAATAAGTGTCCTATTTATTTCTAACATATTTGTTCGGAATTGCATCTAGAATTCCGCTACGAATCTATTTTTTTCGATTTAGATCCGTGGACTGGGATATTTGGATATATCTGAGTGTCGGTGAAAGACGAGTACAGCGCCCCCTCAAACAGAATAAAAAATAAACGGTGACATGAATCGAAGAGTGGAATATATCGTACGTAATAGCTTCAACATGCTGATTTTTTTTTCTAATTTTATTCCCTCACAAATAAAATTGGTTCCTATTTATATTCGTTTTCATTCGATGGTAACAGTGAGAAATCAGTTTTACAGTACCTCTGCGAACGGTATGATACAAGTAGACCGGTAGAGTGAGTCGTATCAGCGGTGGTCGGTACGGTAGATCATACCGACCTGAAATATTGATTTGACAAAAATTGGAATTATTTTGCCCGAAAAGTGTTCTCGTAGTTTTTTATTCGATTAAGGTGAAATGAAAGTCACGTGACCTCGATATGAATTACACTTGGAATTTTCAAACGCTATTTTCTCAGCCAAAACACATTCTATTGATGTAAAATTGATATCAGTGACGTAGAAAAACTGAATGAAGGGCCTGCCAATCCTGGATTTTCGAAAATCGAAAGACATAATCAGAATTTTGTGTAACAATATTGTTCTGTAACCCAAGGAGGTGCTGCCCCTCGTGGGGAGAGGCAGAACTTTCCTTGGATTACAGAACAATATTGTGAAAAAAATGTTATTTCGTCTCGATTTTCGAAAATCCGCGATTATCAAGCCCTTCATTAAGTTTTTCTACGTCACTGATATCAATTTCACATCAATCGAATGTGTTTTGGCTGAGAAAATAGCGTTTGAAAATTCCAAGTGTAAATCATATCGAGGTCACGGGACTTTCACTTCACCTTAAGAAAGAAGCGTGATTAATTCTTTCAAAGCAGACGATCAAACATCACGGTTACGAGATGGGTCAGATTGAATATCAATTCTTTACATTTTTAACAGTGTTTTTTTCCGTAAAAACGTCTCACAGGGACTGAAACTTGGATGCGAATTCTGAATACGAGGATTTTTAAATGAAATCAAGCAATGCTAGATCTCATATACTGTGAGTTTCTCACTATGCGGGCCACTCGGGGCGCCTGAAGCAGGCAACCGTACGTACGGGCACGTGCTAATTCTTATGGGACGTACGTACGGTTGCCTGCTTCAGGCGCACCGAGTGGCCCGCATAGCGAGAAACTCACAGTATAGTGTTTTCAGCGTCTATTAGCATGTAAATTCAGATATTCAGATGAAATGATGTTTATCATCTCAATATTGATTGATTTGAAGGAATTAAAGATAGTATAGTTCGGTAATCACGGCGTGAAAAAAGTTTATAATTGATTATTGATAATGTTATGCATTCTTTATGCATTCTTCGGACCAAAACGACAGGCGAACGTAAGTTTGAGTCTCCGCTCCGATTCTTTAGCAAAAATACAATATAACGAAGGACATTTTCAATGCATCGGCTGCTTGCGTTACATGCAAGATCTGTAAGTTTATTTATTTGTAAACCTAATTATTATACCTACATATTCTCATTTCAGAAATTGTTCATTTATTTGTACAGTTTTCGTGCTCTTTTCAGTCATTTATTGAATATTGAATATCATTTGTGTATTTTCATATTTATTCTTCAGTAAAATTATTCTCTATTTGACTAATCATCCATGCTAGCAAAACCCTATAAATAACGCTATGAGGTAAGAAAATAGTGTAAAAAATGCTATTTTAACCATATAATTACATCCTCACTTTTTTTTTTAAATTAGTACCCGAAGGTTATTTTGATCACTGAACTGAACATGAACATAAAGTGAGATTCACAAAAACCAAAATAGCAAATCATTCTCAAAATGTTCAGATTCTGATTGAAATGGGTACCCCAAGATCTTTCGGATTGCCGATGGCGAACTTGAGAGCGGATTCGCTAGATTCGAAATTGCGAACCCAATTTGCTGGCAAAAAATCAAAAAGTTTTTTGATTTTGTTGCGGAATGGTACGACAAAAGAAAGAGGATAAAAAGTACAGCGAACATGAAATAAATATGTATGTTCTCTTAATTTCGGATGTGTAGGTGGAATATCGAAAACTATAGGCTCCAGTCCGTAGAAATATTCTAGTCGGTGCCACAGTCATCGGTTCTCTGCATGATGGACAGATAGATAAAATGTCTGCGCATGCCGAGCAGCTTATCATATGCCCGCATGAAAATGAATGGGTTGAATTCTGACCTCGGCATATGCGGCACCTGGTTATAAAAATAAATACCAACAAGGAGTACACTTAGTTTAAGATGAGCGGACGCAGTGTAAAATGCATTCTATTGTAATGACGTCGACGTTTCATGTAAAAATTGATTTACATGAATTGATATACATAGTAATTGATCATGACTACTTTGTTATTTTGATCATACGTATTCCGTTTTTGCACGAGTATTGCCATTGATTGTGACACATATTATATTTATTTCTTCCTGTTGTTTTACCGATAATTTTTTCCGAAATTATCGTACATAGAAAAAAGGGAGAAGCGGTACTATAATAAGCTGCATATACTGCGAGTAGGAGGGAAACCCGGGCTTATATGAAAGAAACAATGCATATGGCCTTCCCGACCCTTTTGACCGCGCATAATTCCAGGAATGGCTGCATATTCGCATTTGGCGACCAACTGCATGTCATAAATGCGTGAAAACCCTGCACTCTGGAATTCGGCGAGAACCCTTCCGCCCGTGTGAAATTGCTGGAAAACGGTGCACCGTCTCCAAAACCCGGGCATTGTCTTGCCGGATATGGTGCGATTGCCCTAACCGGACAGCGGAGTCAGAATTGACTTGGCCTGGGTCTTTCCTCCGAGGGGCAATTCTCGATAATTTAATTTCAAACTATTTGAAAACGTGTTTTTTTTTCTAACATCTCGGGACTGAATCGAGGTACGAGGATCGTCTAGCGCTCATTTCGAAGCCTATGATCCAGGCTATGCTAGACAGAACTATATAATTCCAACCAACGTCGACATCATTGTATACGTATAATATGATTTTAAAAAATGTGTACACTGTTGTTACCGTTCTCTTCGGCCTCTTCTCTCATGCGCTGTGCTTCGTCTCGTGTGCAGCTGCCAATTCTGCTTGCAAGGCATCATTTTCTGATTTTAGACGATCTTTTGCTCGCTTTCTCATTACTGTAAAAAATAAATAGGATTTTGTTCATTACTCGTTCACACTTTTCGTAAAAACTTCTAACCTTTCCGTCTTTTGTTGCGTGCTTGTCGTTTACTGACGCTTCCAGCCGGTTCGATTCCACGTTCGATTTCGGAAAGTACTGGTACCAGAGCCACGACTTTTTGACTTTTGACTTTTCGCTTTCTACGACGGCGTCCTGCATGTCACATGTTCATACATATATTCGGGTGTTAATCGTTCAAAAGAAACATCAAGTATTGTTATTATCGCAATAACTTACCACGTTGCACGTTCGCAGCACGCCCAACGAGGACACTCGACCGCCGATGATGCGGTGGAGGTACATCAGCTATGTGGCAGAGATCAAATTATTCCTTATCCTACTGTCACATTAATTGGAAGAATGATCGTAGTTACTGATGATGTACCAGTTACGAATAAAGCAAGTTAAAATTGAAGAGGAATTACCAATTGGATCAGGCAGAGGGATTTGTCGCTCATCGTCATCACCCCGTGAAGGAGGATTACTGTGGTTGTCGACTTCTTCAGCCCCAGCTCCGTTCCTAACGTCCATTGCCTCGTCTTCGGAATCATCTATAACGATTGCTGCACTCAAACCACATAAGTTTCACAAATAATAAATATAAAGTTTGCTTATAAACGGTGGCAGAATATACAAAACGAATGGAAAACGTGAAAAGAAAAATGAGTATGAATATGAATGCAAAAAAAAAAAAATGCAGGCATGCTTCGGCCGAGTCCAAGGGTCGCATCGTGCCATAAAGTATCACGTGTGAACCGACACTTTTCAGGCAAGTCAAACCCTTAGCCCCCGGCGGTCAAAAGCTGTGCCTGACCTGCGGAGACAGTTAGTGAAATAGAGAATTAAGACTTAGATTCTTTATCTTACCGTGGTTATCGACTTCTTCAGCCTCAGCTTCGTTTCCACCATCGTTGCCTGTCGGTGCGAGAGGCTGAGGAGCTGAGAAACCATTTCCCATAATCTCTCCGAAGGCTTGGGGTGAAATATATTCCGGACCTTCTTCGTTCCGTACCGGAATATCTAGTGGAATCCTCGGATGCACTAATTTCCGCCAGCGCCGCATCGAGGACGAAATTGCTGCGTATGTCACGGTCGTTGCAGCCACAGGATAACTGATATTAGCAAAAGTAAAGAAAATTTTGAACTCTTGATGAGTACAGTAAACGGTAAACACACTGAAAACACATATAGCATACTCACAGTGCCCGTAGCCCCTCATAAATATCTTTCTGATTCCGGAATTGTGTTAAACACGCATTACGCAATTCCCGTTTGAAAATAGCGATTGTTTCAGCGTTCTCGGTCGGTGCATGGTTGTGATCCGCAGTTCTCTGGAATTCCTCGCCCACCAATTTTCCGCGGCCATAACATTGGTTATACCGCTTGAATTTACAGGCGAGATATCTAGATTTTGTCAATTCCCATTAATATTTTTCGGTAAAAATGATTACTACAAAAGTTACACAAAGTCATAGGCAATTGAATTTCAGCGTTTTTGTTCAACATAAACAAGAAGATTGAAAGAAGACGAAAGGTGTTCTCATTATTTATTCACAAACTACTAATATATGGGGGATCCCACGTCAAATCGAACAGTCGATTCCTCTGATCCCTTTTGATGTGCTTACCCTTTCACACAGTCGAAGTACACGTTGAAAGGATCAACTGTGCATTTTTTCAGATTTTTTTCACCAAGTATTTTCTGACTACAGCTGGTCAAATAATCAGCTTTTAAAATTTTTTCGATTTTTCAAGCCAACATAGCATGAAATCCAGATGAGCAATGGAAAAAGTTCTTATACAAAAGTTTCGCGTCATTCTTTTAAATTTCTGAAAATAATTTTTTGCAGTTTTTTGTGCCTCGCAAAACTGCAGTTTTGGTGAAGAATCTTCGAAAATCTTCAGTAACAAAAAAGGGCCCCAATCGAATTGGCTGAAATTTTTACACAGCATGTCTTTTTCAATGCCAAAAGTTGTCTGAAAATGTCATGGTGGGCCGAGCAGTGGTTCAGAAGATACATCAACAAATATCCGCACAGTGGCGAGAATTCGGCGATTATGAGGTCGCAGAACAGTTTTTCCGGCCACAGTTCAAAAATTCAAGGTCGATCGCGAGTACGCAAACAAGAATAATAAATGTTGATCTTGAATTTTCGAATCGTGGCCAAAAAAACTGTTTTGCGACCTCATAATCGCCGAATTCTCGCCGCTGTGCGAATATTTGTTGCTGCATTTTCTGAACCACTGCTCGGCCCACTTTGAAATTTTCAGACAACTTGTGGCATTGAAAAAGACATGCTGTGTAAAAATTTCAGCCAATTCGAATCGGGCACTTTTGAGTTATGGATGATTTACACTCATTTTGTATTAAATTTACACTTGAACGGGGTATTAAAAATCTGATGAAAATACTCTCGAAAAGTTCACAAGAAAACCCGAAATCTTCGTATTGGAACTTTATTCATAACGTTTTGAGCTATGTAGGCGCGAAAAATAAAAGAAAAAATTGAAAATCAATTTATTTGATGATTTTTCGTAATGGAATGATTAGTCGAAATAATCTGAAAAAAATCACAGTTCATCCTTCCAACATGTAGTTTGACTGTGCAAAAGGACAAGCAGATCAACAGGGGTCAGGGAAAGAATCTCGTTTTTCCGGTCGATTTGACGTTGAATCCCCCATATATATGAAATGAAAAAAATACATGCAAAACCCAAAACCCAAAAACACTTACGTTACATTTTCCATTGTATTATCAACGACGTACTCGTAATCTTCGTAGATTCGGATGGGCTTCGGCGGAGGCACTGCTGCATCCATTTCTGATAGGTATTCACACTTTTATCACACTTCTATCGACAATCACTTCAGACTCACAAGCACGACTTGTTTTCTTGCTCCGTTGGCAGCGTTCTGACGACTGAATTTATCGAGCTGCTAATTTTCCGGAGTGGGCTGCTATTTTCCTTCGGGGTGGGAGGTACCTCAAAATTTTGAAGGTTTTCATCATCAGGCAGGTATCCACCGCTATAAAAGAGCAGGTATTGATGGTCATATAGACAATAACCATGTTCGAAGAAGTACCGAGAAAGGCGACCGCCTCTCGAAGTAGGTAGTATAGTGCATACAAGAGAAAGAATACTGAATCGACATGGGGTATGCAATAAGTTCGGATAGCAGTTTATTATGGCAACTATAAATTGCCCGAATTATTGATCCTACAGTTGACCTGAATACTAGTGATCAGTTATACCGATATTAGACAAAAGGCGTAATTCTACTATTGTAACTCCAATATGAATAGGTCTCGTGGTTCCTGAATCTTATTGTGTACTTCTAACTCAGGTCAGGTCATTAAATTCGCCTACCGAGAGCTAAGGGTCTCCCGTACTTGGAAGATGAACGTCAACAAATAGGGACCGTGCACACTAATAGGGGAGCGGAGGGTAAGTTGGCGCGGAGTGTAACTTGGCGCACCTATATTTAAGACAAACGACTGATCTTAAGGCGGTATAAAGGTATTGATTTCTTTCGTTGAAAGACTAAATGTGTTGTGGCCAAATATTATCAACATACGTTTTAATTTATTGAAGATATCGTAATAATCCAGTATTCGGCTCTATGCTTGTATCGGCGCGGTCACAGAAATACATCCATAACTAACAACTATTCGCATAAAACGAAGGTATTTAATTTTTTTTAGAATCCTCAGTCCTTCAGCTTTCGAATAGTACAACACTTTGTTATACGTGCGATTCATTGTCACTGACATAGACGCGTAATTGGCGCGAGTACATGAACGGGTGACTTGGCGCAGACAAACCGGTGATCGGCAGGTAAGTTAGCGCGCGATCGCGACTAGATCCTTCGGACGAATTGTGGTTATGTTTTTGTCTCCATTGTTTCTGAGCAACAAGTTTGCGGCGTAGGTACGAATATTAAATACTTAGATAATTATTCAACACATAAACATATCCTGTCTTATTACTTCCAGCCTAACCTACCATTGAAGTAGGACTTAATTTTGAGTATTCGTATTTTAATTCCCATAACGATATCAATACATCATAATAAAATGAAGTACTAGAAGAATATTTATTGTTATTCATCAAGTTTTCGTGAAATTTTAACTTTACGTATGAGAAAACTACATTTAACCGAGCTTTACGTGTTTAACTATAGTGCGCCATATTACCCAAACGTGCGGGTAATATGACGCGGGTGCACTTTTCAGAACTATCAATAATTTAGTATTTTCAAGTCTACATACATATCTATTTACTTCACGATATAATAGAATAGATATACAAGTATCATTTCGCGATTTTCCTGATGTAATTTGACCAATATTCACTTTGTTATTGCGAATCTCCGTTAGGTGCGCCAACTTAGCCTTCGCTCCCCTACACGCTCACCAAAGTGAGAATGTGTTGTCATGTACATGCATACATTTTTTACCACCAAAGTGCTCGTTCTGGACTTTAGATGTCGCAACTAGTATGCATATACGCGATTATACATTCTCACTTTGGTGAGCGTGTATTAGTGTGCACGGTCCCTATGGTAATTTATGACACGGTGAGACCCTCCGACTCTGTACTGTAACGATGCGAAATTTAATTTAATTTTTTCTATTAAATTTAATCACCGATTAGCTTGAAATCGTCGATCAAGCGTCGTCAGGAATGACAAACCCAAGGAATAACATTCCACCGGGTCGCTGCCCTTTGACTCAAAGACCACATCCAGTCGAGACCAGTTCAGTTTCATCATGACTCCGATTACAATCATCTTCTGAAATGTTTTCAATGTCTCCTAAGATTCTAGCAGCTGGCTATGGTTTTTATGTCCCCCAAAAATGCTAGTAGCTTGCTGATTATTTCACTGTTCAGGACGACTTAGTTCAGTTTCGAATCGTTCCATTATCAAGCACAGATTCCGGAAACACAATAGAAATGAGGATGAATAAAAATGAAACAAATGACATGCTCAGAACACCGGTCCATTCACCATTGTCTATAAAAAAAAATTCCGAGTAATTTGCGTTGGAGTGAAATATGTATAATAATGATACTACATGAAGTTTCGCAGAGGGGAACCTGTTGTACCTCGCACCTATTTTCAGTTTTCAATCACTCAAAAATTAACTGTTCTACGTAACGCCGTAAACTCAATTGGATGTTATTCCGGCATATCTTAGGCACATAAGAATTTTTTTTTTTGTGACTAAAAAAAACTGTTTCTATGTTTTTTCGGGGTTTTTGAAAAAAGTGTATTTAGGTTCAAGGTACAACAGGGGGTATGTATGTATCCTCGAACATATGGGGCATTCCACGTCAAACCGACCCCCCATGAGCGTGACCCTCTGGGATTTCGATGCCCAATGGATTTTTTGGTTCGTTTTGGTCAAAAATGATGCCTCTAATTTTTTAAAATCTTTCCGACATGTTTTGAGGTCGTATGGTGACCTCAAATATCATCATCAAGATGGACATTTTTGAAATGGCTGATTTTTTTCTGTGAAATCAGGGACTCGAAAACACATCGTTTGGTCATAGTCCGATCATGGGATGAAAATGCT